>VDFB02092060.1:0-101657 GCA_007258455.2 Sequoia sempervirens | reverse complement strand
GAGGGAAGAACAGCTAAAGGGGGACATATATTGATTTAGAAAATGATACTCCACTTTAGCTTTATGTAGTTATAAAAAAAAACAAAAAAAAAGTGATTGTAATCATATCATGACAACCATATTTTTGATAATATGTAAAAAATTGAAAGAATGATTATTATATGTTAATGAATGAATGTGAATATGTTAATTAATGAGTGTTACATGTTAATGAATGAATGTTATATGTTATTAATGAATGAATGAATGAATGTTATATGTTATTAATGGATGAATCAATGATTAATGTTATATGATTGGGTATGGGGAATTGACAATGATGTGAGGGGGGGGAAAATGAGCTTCCACCATCACATGGTTGGCCTTGTTAAGTAGAGAATATTAAACTATACTAAAAAAAAAGAGAAGCTCAATAAGGTAATGCACTTTTCAATATAAGAAATGCATCGTTTGAAGCATCAAACCAATATGCAGTCTGTATGTATGATCAATCGTCAGTCTTCGCAATGATACATTTCCACGAATATTTTTTTTTAAAATTTTGCTTCTTCGTCGCAATTTCGATGATAGCCACTGAAAAATCAACAAAAAGGCTCGACGAAGTTGCTATAGCTATGATGACAATTTCTTCGTAACTCCCTACCCATTTCGTCGCCCTTCCGATGATATTTCGGTGTTGCTACCATGCTACTCCCTGCCCATTTCGTCACACTTTCAACAAACTTTTGGTGTTTTTCTGACGCTACTCCTTGCTAATTTCATCACAAAGTTGACAAACTTTTGCCATTGTTTCGACGCTACTACTTGCCCATTTCATCGCACTTTCGACAAAATTTTGGTGTTCTTCCGATGCTACTCCTTGCTAATTTCATCGCAAAGTCGATGAACTTTTGGTGTTGTTCCGACGCTACTACTTGCCTATTTCGTCACACATTCGATGAACTTTTGGTGTTCTTTCGATGCTACTACTTGAGTATTTCATCGCTATTTCGATGAACGTCCTCTGTTGTTTCCATGCTACTACTTGCCCATTTCATCGAACCGACGATGAACTTCTGGTGTAATTCGTCGATGGATAAACAAAGTTTTTGTCGATATTCTGACAAAATCCTGAGGTATTTCATGATGCCATCGACTGACAATTCTTCACCGTTATTTCGATGTTTAATTTGTCATCGGCCTTACGACGAAAAAATAGCGACAGAAATATTTTTTCCATTGCGTCGCTCTTCCAACAGAGATTTTTCGAACGACCGATGAACGCCCGTCAAAAAATGGTGTCAAATCCAGTAGTGAATGCTGGTGCCACATTTCAATGAGTTATGGGCTTGGATTTTTGTGATGTGTTGGGTAAGATCATTGTGGTGTATCTTGATGATCTTATGATTTTTTCCAAAAAATGTCATGAAAATTTTTACCATCTAAGGAAAATCTTGGAGAGATGTCGACAACATGGTATTTCCTTGAACCCCAAAAAGTTAATTTTTGGGGTTACAAAAGGTAAGCTTCTTGGTCACGTCGTGTCCACAGAAGGTATCAAGATTGAATCAAAAAGAGTTAAAAGTATCAAATCACTCAATTTTCCATCAAGCAAGAAGGTTGTTCATTCCTTCTTTGGAAAAGTAAATTTTCTGTAAAGATTCCTTCCAGACTTTGCAAAAAAGACTCGTCATATTGTTAATATGATGAAAGGTACTACCACTTTTCATTGGATGATAGAAGGAAAAGTTTCACTCAATGATATCAAGGAGGGTATTGCTCATGTGCCAGTGTTAGTTTTCCCAGACTACATGAAGGAATTCATCATTTATAGTTATGCTTCTGAGCATACACTTTCGACAATTTTGGTGCAAGAAAATAGTGAGGATTTTGAATCCCCAATTGCATTCATGAGCTGTCCTCTAAAAAATTATAATTAAAATATTCCCAAATGGAAAAAAATGATTTTGATGTGGTCAAATTTATTAAACATTTTTGGTTCTACATTCTTAATAGCCATGTCAAAGTCCTAGTTCTAGATTCAATCGTTAAGTCCATCTTAACACAGTAGGAGTTTGGGACGAAAAGAGATAATTGGATTGCCAAGATTCAAGAATATGACATGGACATCAAGCCTACCAAGTTGATACATGGGTGAGGTTTGTGTCAGCTCATTGCTAAAAATAATCTTGATGAAGAAGTTTCAGATAATGAGGAGTCAGATCCAAGTGAACTTCCAATGGTGTTATTCCAACATTACTCATTTTCTCACTTATGGGGAATGTCCTAATCATTTGAATCCAAAGGAGAAAAGGACCATCAAACTAAATTTGGAAAAAATTGTCTTGTGGGATGATGGTTTGTACAAACGTGCATTGGATGGAACTTTCCTATGATGTGTTGATGAAGAACAATAGGAAAGATTGTTGAAGTCATATCATGACTTAGCATGTGGAAGACACTTTTTAGCGTTGGTTACTGCTCATAAGATCCTGAGAGAAAAGTACTATTGGCCTAAACTCTTCCAGGATGTGTACTCTTGGGTGTAAATATGAACTGTGTTAACAGTTCGTTGGTAAGCCAAAGTTGGCAGCTTTGCCTTTGAAACCAGTCGTTATTGAAGAGCCCTTTTAGTAGTGGGGAATTGATTTCATCAATGCAGTAAATCCACCATCAAATGCGGGACACATATATGTCCTAACAACAACTGACTACTTCACCAAATGGGTGGAAGCAATTCTGGCTAAGCATGCTACTTCTAAAGTGGTATGTAGTTTCTTAAAAGAAAATATCATTTCCAGGTTCGGTGTGTCAAACAAAATTGTTGCTGACAATGATTTTTCCTTCTCGTCAAGTGAGATAACTAAGTTCTATTTTGAACATGGCATAACTTTGTCTCATTCATCTGAATATTACCCATAAGGAAATGGTCAAGTTGAAACAAGCAATAAAAATTTGGTGACTATAATCCGCAAGCTTGTGGATGAGAATCAGCGTTTGTGGCACAAAGCTTTGTATGATGCTTTGTGGGTAGACAAAATAACTCCAAAGCGGGTGATTGGTATGTCTCCTTTCCAACTCTTGTATGGGTTGAATGCAAAAATTCCCATAACCTTAGAACTTCCAACCCTCCAATTGGCTAAGGCCATTGAGGATGAGACTTTTGATAATTTAGGTGATAAGCGGATAATGTATCTCTCTGAATTGGAAGAGAAACAAGTTCAGGTGTCTAACAACATTGTGGAGCATTAGGAACAAGTCAAGAATCTTTTTGAAAAGAATGCCCAATCTCGTGATTTTCAAATTGGTGATCTTGTTCTCCTGTGGGACAAGCGAAGAGAAACAAAGGGTATGCACAGGATGCTTTATTCACTGTGGATAGGACCATTCAAGGTTCATCAACTACATGGTGAAAGCAGTTTCCTATTGGCATATGAGGATGGAACTCCATTTTCTCTTCCTCAAAATGGGCAACATCTGAAACACCTCACATAGTAAGGTGACAAGCATTCAAATGTAAATATTTTTATTTCAATCCTTGCGTCTTTTCGTTTTGAGTCTTTTTGTTTTCATCACCTGACTCTATGCCCAATGGATGGATAAAGGCACTTGATTCTAAAGTTCTTCTCCCTTCAATCATTTATAAGAATGACTGAAGAAAGATCCCTAGCTGGAGCCAACTATTATCCTCAAATCCAACTGCGCGATTCATGGGATAATCCCCTACAAAACTTGTTCATTTCGTAGTTCCGTGTACTTCAAGCATGCAAAACGAGGAAATTTTTTATTTCCCTCAATGCATGGTCCTAAACCTCAAATCATTTGTTTGAGGGTATCCTTTCATTTGTCTTTTGAATACCTTCAAGACAAGTATTCTTGTCAGTTCCCAAGTGTTGGGAGTTAGTCAAATTTTGGCTCATGTCGGAGCGTTGATTTTCAGTGCTCCTACATGAACCTTAAGTTAGAAAAATACAATTCCAAGTGTTGGAGCACTGGAAATAAGCCCTTCTACACTTTGCATCAAACTTTGAGATGCTCAAGTGTTGAAATTCAACGCTAGTGTATTTTTCCCTTGGTTGAGTCTACCACATGCACAAGCAATTATTTTCACCGCTAATGCATCTATTTCTCCTTTATGTCTGCCACAATTAATGTGATCCTTAAGTTGCATTTATGGTCTTTCCAAATAACATAAAAGTGATTTTGAACTAATCTAGCTTCATTTTAATTTTCCTTTCTTCCTCCTTGTGCGGATCACTCTCCAACCTCTTGCGACTCACATGTGAAGATTTCCTCAAGCTTTCAAACTAGGGTTTTGAGTTTTCACTAGGTACATCATTGCTTTTTCCTTTTTGTCGAGTTTCTTCTTTCTATTAGCTTTTAAATCTCTGTAAATTCTGGTTCTTCATGTTCCACATGTTTTTCATTAGCAGGGTTTTGATTTTTTTGTGTTCTAAGATTTCCTTCCTCTTTTAAAATCACACCCTGCTCATTGCACCTTTGTTAGGTATTTTTCTTATTTTACAAATGCACCCTAGGTTGTTCTCTTCATGTTTTTACTTCACCTTTTTTTGTTTCTATTTGACCTTCAAAATTTAGCGCTAAGTTCATACTCACCAAGCAGTGAATTTTTTAGTGTATGCATTTGAAATTATTGAAGCCTCATCATTTTTTGAAAGATCATTCTTTTAATTGTTCAAGCGGTGTTTTTCACCGCTTGAACACCAAGTCTACCTCTCCAAACTGTCGAAGTAGTGAAAAAGTATGTCGTTGCATCCATAAACTTTCACCAACTCCAAGATGTAGGAGTGGTGAAAATCACCGCTCCTTCATGGAGTATATTTTCCCAACACATGTAGAAGCGGTAAAAATGTCCGCTTATGCATTTGACTCACAAATGATGAAAGACATGCTCAAGCATTGAAAATCAGCACCCGAGCATAAACTAAAGTTTTCCCCATACATGCTCAAGCGCTAAAATTTAGCGCTTCAACACTTGTTTCACCAAATTCAAAATACATGTAGGAGCATTGAAAATCAGTGCCCCTACATGTAAATCATTATCTCAAGATGTAGGAGCGATGATTTTCAACGCTCCTACACAAAAAGAAGTTTTTTTTCTTCTAACACTATTGAGTCACTCCGCTTACACTTTGAACCTCATTTCTTCACTCACGCTCCATTTTTCGTGCAAAATAGCTCATTCACACTTGCTCCAAATCCCCTGCTTACTTCACACTTCCCAACACTACATTTCCTCCTAGCGTCTATTGATTCACTATACTTACAGTTCCTCTCAAGATCTCGTCAGGTGATCCAAGAAGGTTATATCCCTTGATCCTATTGTTTCTAGATGACAACAAATAAGCCTTCATCATCTTCTAAGAAAGAGGACAAAATGAAGTACAAATATTAGGGTTTCTTTCCACCTACCGTGGTGATCTCGAAGGTGGATGAAATTAAAGACACCGAAGTTGGTCATCAAGACCTTGAGGATTTTGTAAAAAGAACTGAGCAAAATCCCTTAGAAGACAACTTGAGAGCTATCATCCATAACAATTTGCACCTGGTATCTGCATTCCCAAATTCTACTCATAATATGGAGTTTGTTCTTTAGGTTGCATCTCACTCAATCAAAGATAGCAAAAGTGTAATAGATTCCTCGAGACAAGTCATGATGAGACTAGATCTTGAATTCTTTGATATTATTTTTTGGGTTCCACACATGGAACAATATACAAAGATCTCAATGCAATAGGTATAGGAACTTTATAATCGAGATCCAACTAAGGCTAAAAATTTGATTAACAGTCGATGGTTGAAAACACCTAGGCCTACTATCTCAAGATGGCCAAAGGGGCTTCCTAAAAGTGATTTCAAAGAAGATGTCAGGGATATGATTACTCTCCTAAGTAGGTTAAAGGATTGCCTGAGTCATCCCATTTTCAAGAATGGATGTATGAATACATCCGCATCATCAAGAGAAAGAAAGCTCATATTGATTGGGGGACTCAAATCAGTGATGAAATTCATGAGTAGATGATAAATGTGTCAACCACTCTGAAGTTCTACATGACTTCTTATTTGGTGTATGCTGCTACAATAATGAGGCAATTTATGGGGTTGTCTACAAAAGGAAACAAACATTCTATACCTGTGTATGAGTATTTTTATTAGTTGAAATTAAAAGAAAGTCTTCATCATTTCAGGAGGGTCACAAATGCCTTCTTCACACCCCTGGTATTTAGTATTGATCCAACTCTTAAAAAGAAGAGAGTATCGGATGATGCATACAAAGTGGTTAGTAAAGTTGTGTGTATCTTTTTGCAATTTCCAACTTTCACCTATATGAGAGTGGGTTTCTATACTGGGTGTCCATACATGTTGCCCAAATATCCCTCAGATAAGTGGATACTCATAGAACTATGCAGAAAGCTGATCTCATTCCACAAGGAATGCATGAGGATTCACAAACCAGGTTTCAAGTTTCCACTAACAATTGGTAGATATACCATTCACAGTGTACAAAAAGAAAAGCCAGTCTATGCAAAAATGCAAATCATGACTGTCAAAACATACAAATATAGATTTGAATTTGACTACTAAGATGTGAAGAGGAAATTGAAGAAGGATCATCGACATGTCTACCGCTTTGAAGACATATGGGTGGACTGCAAGGAAGAAGAAGACATCCACAAAATGGAATTTTGCAGGCTAACAGTATAGGAGATTGGAGATCTTGGTGTGGCTAATCTACCAGAGGATTTCCAAAATCCTAGCGACATCCTAAAATCTACCTATGAAGAAGATGAGATTGCTAGGAGGCCTTTACCTCCAATACAATGGTCTAAAAAGGAAAGTATCTCTATCAGGGAAAGGCTTGCTCCCATCTTGCATAACACAACATAATGGTTGTCTAAACATGGTTTCCAAATGAAATCTTTCAAGACCAAATTAGAAGAAGCAACAGGAGAAAAAACCAGTCAACAACAAGAACTCCGCTAAAAAAAAACAAGCAGCTACTCCCTCTTCTTCCCAAAGAGGTCCTAGAATCAAGTTCATCGTTGGTAAGAAAGTTACACAGATTGTTGAAGAATAGGAGGCAACAAAATCTAAACCTACACATGCAGAAGGAAAGGAGCTTGCTTCTGACGAACAAACATCCAAAGAAGAAGAAGGAAACAAAAGTGAAGAATCTAAGGAAGAAGAAGAGTCTACAAAAGAGGAAGAGTCTAAAAAAGATGAAGGAGAAAAAGAAGGTAATGAGGAGGAATTTGGGCATGATGATGAACAACCTCTGTCTCCTCATGAGAATATTGTTGAAGATCTTCCTCAAACGTCATCACCTGTTACTTCAAATATTCCTCATACAACTCCCAATCCTAGCACTCCTCCACCTCCTCTTCCTACTTCACCTCCTCCCACATCTACCATACATATAGTGAATGTTTCTATTCCCCTTGTAGTATCAACTATCCTTGCCACTCCTACAATTTTAAACTTACAAATTTTTGATGTCTTGTCAAGCTCTCCCTCATCCATCCCAAGTTTTTCATCTCCATCTTTTGATGTTTCTTTTGAAGTTCAATTCAACAGATTTATGAATGAGTCTTTGCAGAGTCAACTTGGTTTGTAGTCCACAGGAGCAATCATGACATATAATACCCCGATTGTTACCATACCAATCATTTCTACATAAGTGGTTGCACCACAAGAGTTGATAGTGAGTCAAGAAGCATACACTTACTCCATTCCCCCTTGGTTAATCTCTCAAGTATCAAAGCGAAAGAAACAAATGATCTCTCCAGATGAGCTTGATCTTGAAGAGATAGCTCCTCCAAAAGCCAAGAGGAATAAAAAGGAAAAATTTCATTCAAGGCTTTATGTTTTAAAAAATGGTGATAAGTTTGTAGAAAGTGGTCTACCACCACAGGAAGAAGGAGATGTAAACATGGAATACTACATTGTCATGAGAGTCCAGCTTGACAAAGTGACAAATGCAAGTACAAATTCAGATGCACAGGTGGTTCTAGATGCATTAGCGGGAAGGCTTGACAAGATGGAACATACCAGGAATATGTACAAGGCGAAAGCCAAACGTTATGCAGTTGTTTTGAGGAACCTTGTAGGCTCTTCAGGAAATGTACAACCTATGGCTTTGGTAAGCCTTGAGGAACCAACAGTACAAAAGGCAGAGAATTTTTCCTCTAAGAGTAAGGTGTTGTATGATTTCATTGATGAAATGATAGAACATGGTTCACAAGTCATAGGTGCAGCGAATGAAAAGGCCACTCATATAGCCAGGCTAAAATCATAGCTTGATAAAGAAGAAAGCATACCTTCCCAAGAGCAAAAAGAGATGGAAAAATGTCTCTCATTTTGGTAATGGATGAAAGAGACAAAGTTGAGTAAGGTAGTGGAATTTGGGGTAATTCCTGACAAAGAGAAATATGTGGAGGTAAGAGAATCTCTCAAGCATCACATTCAAGTGATCAAGTCTCTTATTGAAGATATCCACCAAGAGCAAGAAGATGTCGAAGGACATCGTGCTATCCTAGAAAATGGAATTAAGGAGTTACCGAGTAAGCTCCTTGATGAAGATCATATTTTCCTCCTGGATGAAGATCATATTGTCCTCTTGGCTAGTGAACTTTCACAGATCTACAAGGAATCCGTCATGAAGCAAGTGGAGGATGAAAATATTTCAAAGACCTCCTTGCATGCAATTTGTGACATACGACTTTCTCTTGATAATCTCAAGATGCATCTTGATAGATGCAAGAAGATTCACTCATTTTCCAGAAGATCAATCACAAGAGTTCACACCCTTATTGATTACACTATTGGTCCAGATGAGGAATTCATATTGGAGACAAAGAAGAGATATGAAGACTTTTGTGCCCAATGCAAGGAACCATAAAGACTTCTTTTCATCTCCAGTGTTAGATAGTTTTATGCTTTCATTTATGCATTTTGTAAATAGTTCTTGAAAATTTACATGTCATTTTCCAAGATTTAATTACATGTAAAAACAAAGATTTTTTCCCAAAAAGATGGACAATTTTTTTTAATAAGTCGACTTATTAGGTTATATTTTCCTAAATTTACTCACCTAACTTTCCTAAATTCACTCATCTACTTTTCCTAGATTTTCTCTTCCCTCCTTTTTATAAATATGAGGGGATTCTTTTGTAATAGTTATCTTTTATCTTTTGCAATGAAGTGCTGCCCATTTTGAGAAGCAAGTACATGAAACTTTGTGTTCATCTTTTTGAATCTATTTTGTTCAATAAAGAAGAAAGTTGCATACCAAACTTTGTGTTGGAATCAATTATCTTTTGGATTTGGTTGTGATTGGTAGTGATTAGTGATTGAGATCTAAAGGGCTTTGAGTAAATTTGTGCAAACTTTGTGTTACACTCTTTTATTAGAATTTATGATATTGATTGAATGATGTTGGTGAATTCTCTACAAGACTTTGTGCTTGTATTTATTCAAAATGTTTGTGGATCTATCGTGGAGTATCTAGAAGACTTTGTGCTTCTAATACAATGTCGGTTACATATCTCAAAGGATTCATTGGTGAAAGCTACGAAATGACTTTGTGCCTTCGCGAGTTTTCTTGTTTTATCATTTATTGTTATTATTCTGGTATTCTTGGTCTTTGCTTTGACAAGATAAGAATATTGGAATTACTACTTTTTTTTTAGTTTGAAGTTGTATCGAATCAGGAACTCAAAACTGTGAAGCATTGTAAAACATATTCTCTGAAAAAAGAGAGAATTATGAATGTGACACACCCCCATCTCTTAATCGTAGTGTACATCATTGTGAATACTTAATTCATTTTACTTAGTTTCAATAAGCAGTAAGAAGGGCACCTCCCCTTTCTGAGATGAGAGATTGTATCTCACACAGATGTGGCTGAAAGCAAGTTTTGTAATTGTTAAAGGGATTACATAATTTTCACCCAACAAAAAGGACCATTGCTAGAACTTTGGTGAAATATGTTGATCATGTTTAGGAAGAAATTCTTGAGGTATGTCATCTAACACATTAGGCGATGTAGAGATATTGTCAACATGATCATTGGTAGATGAACCTTGAATTTTATCCTCAACAATTGTGGTAGAAACCCCATCGATGACTTAACCATGAGATAAAATGATGTTAATATTTCTTGAAATGGATCATTGTTAGATATTGGTGAGGGATTCTGATCATGATTATGAAGTGAATCTTGAGGTATGTTTATTTTTTCATTGGATGAGGTAGAGACATTGTCAATATGATCATCTAAGATTGAATCTTGATCATTATCGTTAGCAGTAATTGTTTCTTGATCAATGAGGTCTTGGATGAGGTTCTTGAGTTTGATAGAATCTAACATTTCATGACCTTTTGTGCTATGGTATTTTCAATAAGCATTATCATCATACCATGAGAACTTTCAGATGCTAGGTTCACCCCCATTTAATGACTCTGGAAGATTGATAAGTTTAGCATGGACTAATGTGTTTAATGTTGATTCAATTGAGTCCCCTAAGAGAATGTATTCATGTTTGGCAATGGTTTTTTTATCTTGTGAAGCTTGTGCTTGGTGTGTTTGATCTTGTTGTGATTGATCATGATTTTGTAGGGATATACTTGTTGTTGATGTTGTCCTTGTTGATATCCAATATCTTGATGTTGGAGATGTGTTGGTTGATGTTGTGGATACAAATCAATGTTTTGATGATTTTGACAAAGATTGTATTGATTTGGAGGTGGAGATGTTTGTTGGACAAGTGTATCAACTATTTTGGTAAGTGAATTTAGGGAAATTTGATGTTGTAGATATTTATTTTGAAACCCTTGATGTAGTAGATTTTGGTATGGATTTTGAGGATGTGGTTGATGTTATGGATATTAAATGATGTTTTGAGGTGTGGATATATTTATCCCATAGTTCACCAAGTGCTGATTTGAAATGTTCATATTTGATATGTTTTCATTTGATATGTTCAGGGTTTTCATGTATTGACTTGGTGAGCTAGAATTGTTTTGATGAAGAATCATGCTTTGATCATTTGGTTGATAGATTGGTAAGTTTTGACATTGATTTAAATCTATCATGTGACAAGATGTTCCAAAGTTTTGATTTGGAATACCCACATTTGTTGTCATTGTATTTTGTAGGATATGATGACCCCATGTATGGATTTTAGGGTGGAATTGTGAAACCTCTAGGATTAAGCTCATTCATTCCAAGGCTTTGTTGGTTTGTGTCACTCATGGTAGATAAATTTTGGTTTTGCTCCATGTCTCTCTTGTGTTTTATCTTGTTGAAAAATTTAACCTCTAAGGTGTTTATGACCAATGGTGTGAGTGGATGATGAAAAGGGTGAGTGATGTGGATGATGAACTTCCTAAACTTTTGGACAACACTTTAGACTTGAACATTTGATGTTTTGATGTTTGTATAAAAGGTGCTAATGAACTTGGAGATCTAAAGGTAAACTTGTGACCTTTAAGATAGACTAGTTCAAAAGGGATGATGACTAACTCAACTAAATGTATGGAAAAGGATTCATTTACACACATATAGCTAAGTTAGGGGATTGATTTTAGGATAGCCTAAGTCTAGAATATTGATGTGTCCAAAGTTTCTAAAGTTGTTTGTGAAGTGGAATGTAAAATGTGTGGAGATGGATGGAATGTTTTGACCAAAAATGTGTTAACCTAAAGGGATCATTGTTTTACAAGACCAAGATAGTAAGAAAAATACTTTACCTCTAAAGTGATAAAACCTTAAGAACTCAATGTTTTGAGAAAAGAACTTGGACTCGATGTTTTGGAAATACTTTCCTTGTTTCACTTTGTTGCTTGGGAGTCAATGTGTTTCCTAAATAAGCCCAATGTGTGGTGGGTTCATTTGGTTTTAATCTTTGATTTAGTGAGATTGCTTCATTACCACATCAAGAAAGTCTTAATTAATTTCAAAACAAAATGTCTATGACTTAAGCAATTTTTCATTCCACAAAGTCCAATATGTGAAAATCAAAAAGCGAAGACCATGGTTCCCTATGTTGACTTTGGAAAGTGTGAATTAAGATATAATTCCAAATATTTAGAATCCTCTAAAGATAAAATACTTAGGGAAAAGAAGCAATATAGGAATTTTCAAAGGTATTCACACTAAGTCCAAAGGGTTTGAAATTTGATGAACATGTTGATGTGTGTTTAAGTTGTTTTGAAACCAAACAATGTGTCAAACTGACTTAACAAGCAATAACAATCCTGGCTCAAGTGGGTACACTCTTCTTGGTGGGCTTACCTCATGCCCGAAGGGATGATTTTACATGCAACTTATGGAGGGAAAAAAAGAAAAAGAGTCCATCCTCTTTAAGCTTTTATGCCTAAACCATAAATTAGACTTGGTAAGTAACTTCTTGGAAGTAAATTCCAATGTGCCACTTTAAAGAACGTTTCAAAAAGAAAAGGTTAGCCACTACACAAAGGTTTTTAATGACAACAAACTAAGAACATCAAGACAGATACTACCATCTACAAGCCACTTAAGGCATTAAACAATTCCCTTCTAGCCCATATGTATGAAGTTGGATTAGGTGCAATATGTTATCACCACATATTGAAGCTACTATTTTTCAAGTTCACAACCTTTATATAGCCCATGGGTGAATTTTTTTTTATTGAGAGTCACTTAGATGAGTTCTCCATTGCGAGATGTATCTAATTATTAGGCCTTCTCATAATAAGAAAAATGCTATTTCTCTTCACCTAAGATCGCATGAAGTGCAAGGGGAGAGGATACATAGCAAGTTCTTAGGGTGACTCCAAAACAAGAAATTTTGTATGCTTGAGTTTTTCTCTTCACCCAATATCACACAAAGCGTAAGGGAAGTGGATATGCACTACAAGTACACTTAAGCAAAGCAAGATGTCAAACACTCATTCATTTTAACCAAATTGCAAAATGACTTCATTTTAAGCACCAATGGAAATTTTTGTTTGTTTTGTTCAATTTTAACGAATGAGGTTGTATGGGTTTAATTTTAACCAAATTTGAAAAGACTTAAAGCATTTGTGAATTTTAAGCCCAACTTGAAAGCTAGTTTTCCTAAGATTGTACGTTTTAAAACCCAATGGAAATTTAGTAGTCCTAAAACATGAAGCAAAGTAGCATATAAGGGGTTATATCATCCCCTAAGTGTCAAAATACCTTTACAATAACTAGAACTAAGAAAAACCAAAAATCCAATTTTTCAATTTTTTGGTATTTTCTATGTTCTAGTAAATTGCATTTTTAGAGGCCTTCGGAGTGGAATTTGGGGTTGAAACTTGTATTAGTCCCCAAAAATTGATTGTCATAGGCATTGATTTTTAGGGGATTGAGTTAGTACTCTTGGAGACCTTTCCAATGGTGCAAACGAATTTGAATTTTGAGCATGAAGTAGAAAATTATGGCCCCAACAAGTTGGGGTAAATAATTTCCTAGTTTTTCACTCCTTTCCAAATCTGCAAAATAAGTTAGCCTCACAAAAATAAAACCAGATGTCAATAAAATATCATAGAGTATATGCAACTAAAAATTTAAAGCACATATGAAAAGTTGACTCTCTACTTTACCAGTAAAAAGTGTCATGTTGTTATGTAATAGCGTCATTGTAGCTGTCAAATGTGTCTCTAAAAGCTAAGTGTGTCACTCTAGTGAAATGTGATAATGTCGCTTTACACAAAAATAGTGACATCAATAGCTCTGCTATATGGACTACCTCGCCATATTCAAAATCACGATATCAATCAAAAAGATAATTGTGTCGTTATATTTAAAATGTGTCACTAGAGTTTAAAAGTGTCGATGTATCTGCATCAAAGGCGTCGTGATATAGTGACACCCCTCAAACATGTCGTTGTAGCCTTCAAATGCGTCACTATTTCCCTAGAACCTACAACTCATAGAAAATTAAGAGAAATTCATCAAATAAAGTTAGTAAATTTCTCCTTCTAGCACCAAAATGTGATTGTAATCATAGTAATAGCTAAATACACCAAATCCATAAAAATTTAAGCAGTATTTAACTAACTAAGCTACAATCCCAATGAAATGTTGGAAGAATGAGGAACAACCCTTTATGCATCCTTTGTGCTTTCATTGATGTCACCATGCTATATGATTTGCAACTGCAAGTTTAAGTTCAAGTTTGATCTGGTATTCTGAACCAATATGTAGTTATTATCCTCCGGTATTTTGGTCTGCAATCCTTCGCTGATGAATATCATTGGTTGAAATTTTGGGAAATGGTTTTTGGATGTTGGAAGCTTGTATGTTCAGAATCTTATGTGCATAGGTGCTCGTATGGCGAGTTGGAATTATTTTGTTGATTGCATTTTTTCACTAGGTCTATCTTTGACTGACCTAATGAATAGTTGATGATATGATGAATTAATTGTGTTGCGTATGTATGTGTGACCTATCTTAGGTCCATGCCGACATGTTGAAGTGTGTTGCACATTTGAATTGTTTTTGGAAAGTTTTTTGTACAAGCTTGAAGCCGATAGTTGATCTTTTGGTGAATAAGGGTAGCATCTAATTAGGCCGACCTAGTTGATGCTTGTGGATGAATCAAATATATATATTGGAAAATTTTGAGATTGTTGGTGAATTGAGAATGTGAAGTGTGCGAAGAAGATGATGAATTGTGTAAAGTCAATTTACTAAGCATCAAAGGAACTGAATCAACACTTGTTAGGTTTAACTTTATCAGTTCATTTTCTAGTTGTAAGACATTTTCTTATTGTATCTTTTGTAGGTAGTGAGCCTCCCATTTTCGACAGTGAGTCTTGGCAGTGAGCCATCCTTTGTAATATCTTATAATCAGTTATACTATATTGTGAGCTAATCCTCACTGTGGTTTTTCCCATTTTGGGTTTTCCACATAAAAATCCTGGTGTTCACGTGTTGTGTGCTTTTATGTTCTATTAATGCTCTTGTTCATTTTTTACTGTTATATGCTTTGGAGTAATTGGATGGTATTTGTTCAATAAGTTTAAGAAGATACTAATTTACCCCCCCTCTCAGTATCTTGGGTATTCAACAATTGGTAGTAGAGATTGGTTCCTCTAAAGAAGCCTAACAGCTTGAGGAAGATCTTGAAGATTGAACAAATGTATGATAAAGAAGAACCCTAGGCTGCTCTTGAAGATCCTGACAAGGCTGAAAATGAAAATAGAGATTTGAAAGAAAATATTAAAGAGGCAAATGAATGCATCCGGAAATTGAAAGAGCAATTGAAGAAATTTAAAGAAAGACATAGAAAAGTGGGTGAGCAATTAAAAAAAGCTAATGAAGAGATCACCAGATTGAAGGTGCAAGTGGAGGAAAAGAAGAGAATTGAAGATTGCCTAAATACAGTGGTGCAAAGAAAGACTGATGAATGCACAAGGCTTGAACAAGAAATGGAAAACTTGAAAGCAAATCTGGAAAAAGAAAAACTCTATGAAGATAAGTTCAAAACAAGCTCCACCAAGCTTGATGAGTTGATTGCAGGGCAGAAACCAAGTAAAGACAAAGGTGGTTTGGGAATAGAAGTGGGTGAAAGCTCAAAGGTTGTGCAAGCCCCAAACACAGTGGATAATCATAACACTTAGAATAAAGGAAAACATAAAAGAAATACAAGAAGCTTTGCTAGAAGACCGCCTATTAGACAACCAAATGCTCAAAGGTACCTATCTTTCAATGGTGTATGATTTTCATGTAATAAATTTGGTCATAGGGCAACATAGTGTAGAAGTAGAATAAACTAGTATGCTAGTTCCTTCTTTGAAAAATGCTTTGCATGGAAGAAAGTTGGACATAGAGCTAGTGAATGTAGAAATCAGATGATGAATTGGTTTAATGGAGGAAGAATGAATCAATATTTTGCTGGCTACTGTTATACATGTAATAAGTGTTGCCCGATTTTTACTTATAGGCTCAATCAAGTCACCAAGACATCTATGTTCGGAATAACGTCTTGCAGTTCAACCATAGTCTCACCAAAGAAATGGAGCTCTCGCTGAAAGGTTTTGGGCTTGCCATGATGTCCTGGCAACCGTTGGTGGTCTCGCCAAAGTAGGTCGGTGTTGGGGAGAGGTCCTGCCGAAGGGGTAGGTTCTCGGCGAAGGGAAGTGTCATTGGCGTGAGGTCTTACCAACCCAGTAAGGTCTCACCGAAGTGGGATGCCTTTGGTGTATGTGGGGGCTTCGGCTAAAGGTCTCACCAACGGGGTGAGGTCTCACCGAAGTGAAGTGGCATCAGCGAAGGAAAGGAGCTTGACGAAAGGTCTCGCCGACCGAGCAAAGTCTTCTTGACTGGTACGAGCTCACCGAGAGAGGAAGGCTTCGGTGAAGGGTCTTGCTAACCCAATAATATCTCGGTGAAGGGTTATTCCTTCGGCATAAGGTCTGGCCAAAGAGATGAGGTTGCAGTGAAAAGAGGTGTCATCGACAAGATGCCTCGCCATTGGTTGTTAGTCACGCCGAGGGATTCCCCCTTCGGCGTAGTGTTTTGAGCTCAGCAAAAGGTCTCGTCGACCAAGTGGGGTCTTGCCAAAGTGAAGTGAGCTTGGGGTGGAATAGAGGAGCTCGACATGACTTCCTTCCAAGTGCGATTGTCTTAGCGATGAAAAGGAATATTGCTATAGCTTTGGCTGTTCGCCAGGAGGTCTTGTCGACGATGTGGAGTCTTGCCTATAGCGATGGATTTTCCAATAGAAAAGGGATATCGGTGTGACCGATGGGAACTCTCTATGACCTCTAATAGATAGCGATTGTCTCGACGACCACTGTGGATATCAATAGGACTCTGGCCACTCGCTATGAACTCTTTCCGACCTTCGTGTGTTAGGCCGAAGCTACTGTAGAGTATAATCGCATCGGGGAGACATGGTAAGTGTCTCACTGACATGCAATTCAATCTAAGCGAATTTTGACCGCATGGGATCTTGTGTGGCATGATTTCAACCAATCAAAGGGAGCTAAAGGTGAACCACTGTCCATTTGACTATTTGACTCCCCCTAAAAAGAAGATCAACAGAATGTAAGCAACATGGATTTGCTCTGAGGTCAAAAGCAATGGAGCAGCTCAGCAAAACAATGGTGTGGAGGTCTGACAACAGGGAATATCTGATGTTGCTTCTAGATGGGGATCAACTTGAAGAAAGATCTGGAGTGAGATTAGGCAGAAAGTAAGAAGAAATCGTGAGTCACGGTGATAGCTGGGATCACTACTGGTTGAGGGGGATCGACATTAATGTTAATGCTTTAGAGCATTCAAAGCAGCCCTTCAAAGATGTTTGAGGATGGACACGGAAGCTGGAAGTAAATGCAAGTATTACATAAGATCTGAAGGCTTCTCCTGAGGGCGATCCTTCACATTGACATGGACAGCAGGGATACACTTGAATGCAACATTAACTTCTTTTAAAAGATCTAAGGGAAGATCTTTTCTAGAGGCTGATATTTTTGTAAGCCCTATGGGCCGACACTTTTTGTATATAGGGCATTTTTTCCTCTTTGTAAGTGGGTTCCTCTTATGCTTTTCAAAAGTTTGTGACTTTTGCAGTCCTTTCTGAGATTAGCAAACTTTTGTAACTCATTTGGAGCATAATATACAAAGTTTACCTTGGTCACTATTGATGATTCAAAGTTACCATCTTGTTCTTGCAAAGAGTTGTGCATTTTAGGTTAATGATCAAATTATTTTGTGAATTTCTTCTATTCCTTTATAACTTTATCCTTTGTTTTCATGCCTTCCTTTGCAAAAGTATCATTATACAAATCACAAACTGTGTTTACATAATCACATATGGATTTTAGTCTGTGAAAAATCTTTTCCTCTCTTGAAAAAGTGTGTGAATCAAACCTGTTTGTGATACATTAATGCAAAACTTACAGAGTTTGATGGGTAATTTTGTGTTCATTGTCAATTTTCAAGTGTAAATCAAGTATTCCATTGCTCTTATCAGTTTGGTGTATCACCATAGGGTTTAGTTTTATTTTTATGCACTCCTTCTCCCTTTCCCTTTACAGAAGCAGTAGTTTAGGTGATACCAAAGGAAGCTGGCCTTCTCTAGAGGTTGACCTATGTCTACAAATGACCCACATCTTTAGAGGTCTTCCCATGTTACACTGAGGTGTTGAACATCAGGTTCAACAAGGGTGCAATTTCAGGTGATAATAGTTTCTGGCACACTCAATGGGACAAGTTCCACATTATACTGTTGGTTTGGTATGCAACCAGGAAGTTCAGACTTTACAGAAGTCATTCTTGCATACTTGGCAGCTCCATAAAGAGAAAGAACTTCAGAATCAGTGCTTTTATAGTTAATGAGAAGAGTTCAGACAAGGAGCAACTCAGTTCCTTTTGAATATTTACAGCTTTCACCACCCAGAAGACAAGGCAGAGCAACAAAAAGGGCACCTCTTTCTAAGAGAGTGCAGTCTACACCACCTGGTGTTAGACCAGAAGTTGTGTTTTCACCATCAAGAAAGAGAGGAAGACCATCTAAAAAACAAATTGAGAATCGTTCGGCCTCACCTAGCTTTGGAACAGAAAGATCTCCTATAAGCAGTTCAACTGCTTTTGTTAGTTATATATTTTCAAATCCTGTTGTTGCAGCAAGTTCATCAACTGCAGTTTTTACAAATCCAAATCCACCTCTAATGGCTGCTCCCAAAAATCAACCTTTTGTGCCATTTAATGGAGGTAGTCCATTAAATTTGACATAGCACAATGATATTTCAATGGAAGCTTTGAAAAGCTTGTGAACTTTCACTGGAGAAGACCAGACTACCCCGATTGAGCATATACAAAATGTGGCTTCCTTATGTGGTGTGCACTACATTACACAAGAAGACGTAGTTATAAGACTTCTTGCAACATCATTCAAGGGAAGAGCATTACAATGGTTCAGGAGCCTTGAAGTAGGTTCAGTTGCCACTTGGGATGAGTTGGGTGACAAATTACATAGACAATTTCAGGATAGGTCTAATAATTTGTCTTTGTTGGAGCAATTAACTACGCTTAGGAGGGCTCCTCAGGAACAAATGAATGATTTCAACTTCATATTTCAAAGAACCTGGGATAGAATTCCTACAACAGTGAGACCACCTCCAGAATATGCATTTTTTGTATTTTTTGAAGGCCCTTAACAGTGATATAGCCATTATGATACAATCAATGGGGGGTGTTTATCTACTAGATGCATTTGAAGTAGCAATCAGAGCTGAAAACAACCTAATACAAGTTGGTAAACTTGCTCCTAGGCCACCAATGCCTATATTTCTAGATATTAATTCGAATATCCCTTTGCAAATACCACCTTTTTCACCCTTTCCACCTATTCCAGCTGCTGTAACACAAGAAGCTACTGCTCCAAGATCTTCAAGTGAGTTACAGAAGATCAAAAGTTTATTACAGAATTTTGGAAATAAGCTTGTGACCTTGGAAAAGTAGCAATCATATAACAGGCCTTATCAACAGTAGAATTCCGGTCAGCAATAGCAATACCAAGGTAATAGACAGGTTTATTAAGGCAACTATCAGGGCCTAAGATAGAGTGTAAACACTAGACCTTTTCAAGCTTATGCTCCAGCACCTATTAGTGCAGTTAAGGATCTTGTCCCCATTCAAAATAACCTAGCAGCAGATTATGAGTGGCGCTACCCTTGTAACCAACCTCACAATCAGGTTACTTGCTCAAATGGACTCATTAATCAGGAACTTATGGTATAGAATGCCTCGAATTCACAGCAGAATGAATTCAATGATGCATCTCCACAACACCAAGGTTAGCCTACAATGATACTACCCTACTTAACTGGAAAGGTGAGGAATTCTATGGATTGAATGTAGATAATTCTCTAGTTGTGACTAACACAAGGGTGAAGAAAAGAGCTTTTGAGTTGGATCAAGCAGATGATAAAGGAAAAGCAACAGCTACAGAACCACCTACATCTCAAATGGCTCATGGTTTGCAAAGAAATCAACAACTCTCAGTTAAGGAGCAGCCACACTTGCAAGCCGATCATGCTAGCATAAAGGTACATCATAAAGTAAACCCAATTGTACCCTTTAATATTCTTGATAGTATGAAAAAGATGAATGTAACGATGTCTATGTGGGATTCATTAGCTATCCCAGGTCAAAAAGATATGTTACACTCAACTTTGTCAAATTTTAAAGTGTCTGATGAATCTGAGTCTCCAATAGGTCAAGTCAGAACTGTATTGACAAATAATCCCCAAGAAAAGGATAAACAGCCCAGCAAAGAGGTAGGAAAAGAAGCCAAACCACCTCCATTTTACATGTATGTAATCATAGGTGATAAGTTAGTTCATAACTGTATGGTAGACAGTGGAGCTAGTAGCTCAGTAATGCCAAAGAAAATTGCTGACAAGCTTGGACTAAAGTATCATCCTTTAGAGAAAGGAGTGATTCAATTGGATGGTACTTCTGTTAATACATTAGGTGTTATCAAAGATTTGAGTTTTACTCTTCATGCTTGTTCAAATTTTTTAGTTCCTCAAGACATATGTGTCATAGATCTCCCACCTTTCTTTTCTTTGTGCCTCTCAAGAGACTTTACAGCTAAGATAGGTGGTTATGTGTCAGCTGATTGGTCACATATGTTGTTTAGAAAAAGATATAGAACTAAGGTTACCATTAAATCTAAGAGGTTGGCTAAAGATCACATTGAGCCATATAACCCAAGTCCTGTCAATGTTGTTCCTACTACTGTAGACACAGATTATGTCATTTTTACTGACAGTGAGTTGGCTGCTGCTCAAGAACTTCAAGCATAAGTTGTTTCTGATATGCTGCTACATGAGTGGGCAGCTGAAAATGTGCTGGAAAATCCTGAAGACCTTATGCAGGATGCCGATATGGGTAATTATGTGATGCTTGAACCTGATGTAGAGGTTCCAAACCTTGAAAAAAGTACAGATCAATTGTTGCAATAGTAAAGTGAACTTTGGGAAATGTTTTTTGATGGGTCCAGAAGCAAAAATGGGGTAGGTGGATGTGTAATTCTGGTTTCTCCACAGGGTGACAAGTATTTTTTAGCTTTTCGTTTTGCTTTTGCATGTTCTAACAATAGTGATGAGTATGAAGGACTCATTCAAGGCCTTGAGTGGGAAAGGAAAAGAGGAATTGGCTGTTTGAAAGTCTATGGAGACAGTGAATTGATAGTTAATTAGGTTAGAGGGCTGAATGTTGCTAAGAATGATACTTTGAAGTCTTACAGAAATAGAGTATAGGATATGATTGAAGAATTTAATGCCTTCAATCTGATTTATGTTCCACAAAATCAGAATAATCATGCTGATAGACTTGCAACAATTGGAGCACAGTTTGATATCCCAGGCGATATTAAAAAGGATAAAATACAACAGTATGTCAAGGTAGTTATCAGGCCATCAATTCTTGATAACAACATTAATTGATAGGTATTTGAAAGCGATGAACAAATTTTAACCTTTCTGCTCCAAGAAGACCAATTTTCTGTAGTAAACCAAGAAAAGATCAAACAGTAGTATGATGATCAAGTGATACAGCTGAAGAAAAATAAACTTCCCAAGGGGCTGGTTACCTTGGAATCCATATTCAATTCTAATGACCAGCTTAAGAAGAAAAAATTCGGCATTCAAGTGAAAGAAGATCATTATGAAGAAGTTGAAATTTTTAAAGGTAAGCTTCTCAAATTAGGTAAAATTTGTTCAGCTGAAGATAAGAAAGCTTTTATTGCTTTATGCCAAGAGTACCATGATGTTTTTGCTTGGAAATATTTTGATTTAAGAGGGTTTGATCCTCATATTGCACAACATACAATTGAGTTAGAATTTGATGCCAAGTCTATTAGACAAAAATAGAGACCATTGAACCCCAAGCTTGAACCTTTAATGATCAAAGAGCTAACCAAGTTAGTTGAGGGGGGTATCATATTTCCAATTAAACACATATCATGGGTTTCTAACCTTGTTCCGGTTAGAAAAAAGAACGGTGAGATAAGATTATGTGTAGATTTTAGAGATCTTAACAGAGAATCTCTGAAGGATCATTACCCCTTACCGTCTATGGAGCAAATTCTCCAAGTTGTTGCTGGATCAAAAATATTTTCTCTTCTGGATGGATATTCTGGTTATAACCAGATTATAGTCAAAGAGGAGGATCAGTATAAAACAACATTTACAACAAAATGGGGCACTATGGCCTACAAGAGAATGCCTTTTGGTTTATCTAATGTCGGTGCCACCTTTCAGCGTGTCATGGATATGGCATTTCAAAATTTAATTTAGAAATTTCTATTAGTTTACTTAGATGACATAACTATATATTCAAAGAATACAAATGAACACTTGTCACATCTCAAGCAAGTTTTTGAAAAATGCAGAGAATATGGAATATCTCTCAATCCAAAAAGAGTATTTTGCAATTCATGAAGGTAAATTGTTAGGCCATATAGTGTCAAAAGACAGAGTTACCATTGATCCTAAAAGAGTTAAGGCTATACTTGAACTGCCATTACCCAATCACAAGAAAGGATTGCAGAGCTTTTTAGGGAGGATCAACTTTTTAAGAAGGTTCATTCCTAATGTTACAAATTTATTACAGCCCTCAACTGCTATGCTAAAAAAGAATGCAATTTTCAGTTGGACTAAAGAAGCAAAGCATAGTTTTGAAGAAATCAAGGAAGCTTTAGCATCAGCGCCAACACTGGTAAATCTAGATTTCTCTAAAGAATTTTTTTTGTATGCTTTTGGCAACGTTAGTTCAATCTTTGCTATGTTGGTTCAGAAAAAATAGTTATAATTTAGAACAACCAATAGCTTTCTTTAGTCAAGTACTTGCTGATTATGAAGAGAAATATACATTTGTTGAGAAACATGTTCTCACTATGATCAAAAGCCTAAAAAAGTTTAAGCCTTTATTTTCAAACAATAAAATTCATATTTTGGTTGCACACTTGAGTGTGAAGGAGTTTTTGTTGAACAAAGATCTCAGTGAAAAAAGAGCAGGGTGGATCACAAAAGTAATGGAATTTGACGTCAACATCAACATCACAAAACTAGTCAGAGGTAGAGGACTTTATGAGCAACTTGCCTCCACTTCTGAAGATGCACAGAAATCAGAAATTAGTGTTGTTTTAGCTAATATTAATCAACCTCAAAATGTTCAATATGCCGCACCTGCATTAACAGCAAGTTGGGTTCAATAAATGACCCACTTTCTTCATACTGGTGAATGTCCACCAGGTCTGGACAGAGCAAAATGAAGATGCTTTAGATTGCAGTCAATTCCTTATGTCCTCATTAATAATATCCTTTTCAGGAAAGATCTGAATGGTGTCTTGTTAAGGTGTATTGATACTGATCAAATAGAAAAGGTACTGCATGAGTTTCATGATGGAATTTCAGGAGGGCACTATGCTCCAAGGACAACTGCTTGGAAAATTATGAGAGTTGGTTACTACTGGCCCGACTTGTTTAAAGATGCATATGCATGGTCAAGGAAGTGTATGAAATGTGCTTTGTTTGCAGCAAAAGAAAAGATACCTGCTATGCCTTTACATCCAATTCAGATAGAGCATCCCTTCATGAGATGGGGCATCGACTTTATTGGACCAATTAATCCACCATCCAGTGCTGGTCACAAGTGGGTGCTTACTGCTACAAACTATTCCACACGGTGGACAGAAGTAGTAGCTTTGAAAGAAGCAAATGAATCTTCAGTTTTGAACTTTTATGAAGATACAATCACTAGATTTGGAGTTCCTAACTCCATCATTTTAGATAATGCTCTTGCATTTGTTGGATTAAGAGTCATAGATTGGGCTGTTAAACATGAAATTCATTTGAATACTTCCTCCAATTATTACTCATAGGGTAATGGATTAGCTAAAAGTACAAATAAAAATTTGATCAGAATCAAAAAAATGGCATACCACATTGAAATCTGCACTTTGGGCAGATAGAATAACCCCCAAGAGATTAGTTGGTAATTCTCCATATGTCCTCGTTTATGGTAAGGAGGCTAGATTACCTCTATCTGTAGAGCTTCCAGCTCTAGACATTGTTCACTAGTTGGAGATGTATGAAGAACAAGACCCAATGTCTGTGAGATATGCAGAACTTATGGAGCTCAAAGAATCAAAAGACAAGGCAATGAAAACTTTAGAGTATCATCAGCTTCAAACGAAGAAAAAATTTGATAAAAGGGCTACAAAAAAAATTATCAAGGAAGGGGATATTGTTCTCAAGTGGGATGTGCTAAAGAGTGGTCCAGGCAAACATACCAAATTTGACCATTTCTGGGCAGGCCCTTTTGTTGTTACTGAATGTAAGGAGCATAATGTATTTTAGTTATCAAACATGGATGGAGAAAGGTTACCAATCCCAGTTAATGGGATTCACCTCAAACGTTGTTTTGAGGCATGATTTATCATTGTACATATTAAGATAGGTTTTATGCTTTCAATAAGTGCTTTTGCACTTTAGTTTAATAGTTATTTCATTTCCCAAGTGTTGTTCCAACATAGTAAATAGTTTCACTTCAGTTTCTTCGGTTTCAGCAAGTTCCAGTGTCCTGATCTACTTCATGAGTCTCAAGTGAGTTGCAGCCATGTGCGAATTGCTCTTGGTCTGTTCTGAGGTTTTTTCTAAGTGACATCGAGCCCAATGGACAGGTTTGGCTACTAGTTTCTAGGTTTAGCAAGCAAACATCCAACAAAGGTCGCTAGAAATGTTTCCCAATTTTTACTTATGGGCTCAATCAGGTTGCCAAGATGTCTATGTTCGGCATAACATCTTGTAGTTCAACCGTAGTCTCATCGAAGAAATGGAGCTCTTGCTGAAGGGTTTTGGGCTCGCCATGATGTCCCGGTGACTATTGGTGGTCTCGCCGAACCAAGACAGCGTCGGGGAGAGGTCCTGCCAAAGGGGTAAGGTCTCGACAAAGGAAAGTGTCATCGATGTGAGGTCTTGCCGACCTGGTAAGGTCTCGTAGAAGCAGGATGCCTTCGGTGTATGTGGGGGCTTCGGTGAAAGGTCTCACCGACGGGATGAGGTCTCGCCGAAGTGAAGCGGCATCGACAAAGGAAAAGAGCTCGGCAAAAGGTCTCGCCGAACCAGTAAGGTCTTCTCGACTGGTACAAGCTCACCGAGAGAGGAAGGCTTCGGTGAAGGGTCTTGCTGACCCAATAATATCTCGATGAAGGGTTATGCCTTTGGCATAAGGTCTAGCCGAAGAGATGAGGTCTCAGTGAAAAGAGGTGCCATCGACAAGATGTCTCGCCGATGGTTGTTAGTCATGCCGAGGGATTCCCCCTTCGGCGTAGTGTTTTGAGCTCGGCGAAAGGTCTCACCGACCAAGTGGGGTCTTGCCGAAGTGAAGTGAGCTTGGTGTGGAATAGAGGACCTCGACATGACGTCTTGTTGAGTGCGATTGTCTCGGCGATGAAAAGGAATATCGCTATAGCTTTGGCTACCCGCTAGGAGGTCTTGCCGATGATGGGGAGTCTTGCCAATAGCGATGTATTTTCTAATAGAAAAGGGATATAAGTGTGACTGATGGGAACTCTCTATGACCTCTTATTGATAGCGATTGTCTCGGCAACCACTGTGGATATCGATAGGACTCTGGCCACTCGCTATGAACTCTTGCCGACCGTCGTGTGTTAGGTCGATGCTGTTGTAGAGTATAATCGCATCGGGGAGACACGGTAAGTGTCTCACCGACATGCGATTCAGTCTGAGCAACTTTTGACTGCCTAGGATCTTGTGTGGCACGAGTTCAACCAATCAGAGGGAGCTAAAGGTGAACCACTTTCCATTTGACTATTTGAATCCCCCTAAAAAGAAGATCAACAAAATGTAAGCAACATGTATCTGCTCTGAGGTCAAAAGCGATGGAGCATCTCAGTGAAACAATGGTGTGGAGGTCTGACAACAGGGAATATCTGATGCTACTTCTAGAGGGGGATCAACTTGAAGAAAGATCTGGAGCGAGATCAGGCAGAAAGGAAGAAGAAACGATGAGTCGCGGTGGTAGTTGGGATCGCTACTGGTTGAGGGGGATCGACATTAATGTTAATGATTTAGAGCATTCAAAGCAACCCTTCAAAGAGGTTTGAGGATGGACACAGAGGATGGAAGTAAATGCAAGTATTACATAAGATCTAAAGGCTTCTCCTGAGGGTGATCCTTCACACTGACATGGACAGCAAGGATACACTTGAATGCAACATTAACTTCTTTTAAAAGATCTAAGGGAAGATCTTTTCTAGAGGCTGATATTTTTGTAAGCCCTAGGGGCCGACACTTTTTGTATATAGGGAATTTTTGCCTCTTTGTAAGTGGGTTCCTCTTATGATTTTCAAAAGTTTGTGACTTTTGCAGTCCTTTCTGAGATTATCAAACTTGTGTAACTCATTTGGAGCATAATATACAGAGTTTACCTTGGTCACTGTTGATGATTCAAAGTTACCATCTTGTTCTTGCAAAGTGTTGTGCATTTCAGGTTAATGATCAAGTTATTTTGTGAATTTCTTCTATTCCTTTATAACTTTATCCTTTGTTTTTGTGCCTTCCTTTGCAAAAGTATCATTATACAAATCACAAAATGTGCTTACATAATCACATATGGATTCTAGTCTGTGAAAAATATTTTCCTCTCTTGAAAAAGTGTGTGAATCAAACTTGTTTGTGATACATTAATGCAAAGCTTACAGAGTTTGATGGGTAATTTTGTGTTCATTATCAATTTTCAAGTGTAAATCAAGTATTCCATTACTCTTATCAGTTCGGTGTATCACCATAGGGTTTAGTTTTATTTTTATGCACTCCTTCTCCCTTTCCCTTTACAGAATTAGTAGTTTAGGTGATACCAAAGGAATTCGGCCTTCTCCGGAGGTTGACCTCTGTCTACAAGTGACCCACAGCTTTAGAGGTCTACCCATGTTACACTGAGGTGTTGAACATCAGGTTCAACAAGGGCGCAACTATAGGTGATAACAATAAGTTTGGACACAAAGAAAATCAGTGCAGATCAAGGGTTAATGGAGGTCAAACAAGTCAAAAAAAATTGTCTGCTACAACTACAACAAACCCAGACACATTTCAAGAGTTTGCAGAAGTAAAGGGAGAAAACAATTTGATCCAATATAGAAGAATGAACCAGTGAAGAAAATTGACAAGATTAAGGTTAAGAAAGAAATGAAGATATGGAAGAAGAAAGAAGAGCTAGAAACATCAAATGTGTTTGTACCCTCATCTGGTGTAGACAATTCCTTTGGAAATTAGACCCAGCATGGTCTTAGGGGGAGCATTAACAAAAAATTGTTCAAACCCCCTAAATATCTGGTGTGTCAGTCTTTGGCACAAACATATGTTGTAAGGAACGAATAGAAAAATGTTATGCAAAATGAATCAAAAGAAAATTTGTAGACATGTTCATTTGTGGAGCAAATTAGGGTTTTTTAGTGCAGTGAAGAGGGTTTTTATCAGCTTTTTGAAATCTGTTGCATTTAATCCGAAGTAGGGCAGATCATTGATTTATAAAATGAATTTTTAAGGCATTTTAATCAATTGTGCATTTGAAGAAAGAGGAGAGTGATTTGAACAATTCTTGAGGTGATCTAGAGAGTGAGCTGTGCAAACCCTAGTTCTAGTTTTTTGCGAAAGAAAAAGGTATTTTACTCTTTTGTGTTGTTGTGGGTTTGTGTGATTCTACTTTTTGAAATCATTAGAGCTCGATTTGTGGAGAAATGGAAACCCCTATAGTTGTTAATGTGTCAGAAAGACCTAGACCATCCTATAAGAAATATTCTATGAAGGTTTTCGAAGACAACCCTCTGGACACCTTCTCATCTATTCCTCATGGTGTCATGCCCACTGAAGACACTAGGATGTATATTCAAGTTAAGACTAAGGAGTACAATCACAACAAGTTGATAGAAATATGGAAGAATGAGATCAATGGGGATGATTTCTTGATAGAACCTAAGTATTCAAATATTGTTGTGAAGAAGTTGGATCAATGGTATTACTTTCCTAACTTTAGCTCCACCGTTGATAATAAATATGTCAAACTAGCTCTTAGCATAATGCATGATAAGTTCATGTGGACTAACAAACCTCATCTTATAACTAAGGAAGTGATTAAGGTAGTTACCAGACTTTGTGATACCAGACCAGTACCAGTATTGAAGTCCGTGAAGAAAGAAGTGGTGATGGAACTCACTGGTCCTACATTTGATAGAAGGGCTCTTGCAACGAAGCCTATTACTAATCCTGCAATGAAGTATGCATCTATTATGATCGGTCAAACATTTACTTCACGAATAGAGAGAATTTTGTGTTTTTTACAACAATTTACACTGAATATGATACAGCATCTAATGGTGTTGATTATGATCTGTGCAAACTTCTCTAAAAATAGTTGTTTGAGAACCTGAAGATGACAAGGGAGAAGAAATATGCATTCAAATTTGGCTCCTTGATTGTTTGTTTACTGTTCTATTTCCTTAGAAGACTTCCCAGAAGAAAAGATGTGGTAATTTGGGATACATCCCTACTGGTTGCACATCAAATTTTTTATTATATGCACAACTTGGGTGATTTGAAGAGTTGAGATAATTCCCTAACAACATTCTTTGTTGTGTTCAAGAGCAACATGAATGAAAGATAAAGGATTCCAAAGAAAGTTGTTGAGAAGTATAAGAATGATATCATATTTCATGTCTCCTCTGATGAGTGCATGATTGAAGCTATTGAACCCCAGAATGTCTATTTTCAACCATTGGGTTATGAAATTACAGAGGATGAAGCCAAAGGTTATGTGCAAGTTTTGTTGAAAATTCCTAAAGATACCAATGAACCTAGAGTTGGCACTTATGCAAAAAAATATGGAAGTTCACATGGAGCATAGGAAGCCTGTGATAAGAAAGAATGTTGATGAAATTCTTAGAAATTTTGGCTTCATTGATGAATAGATAGCTCAAGGAAGATCCATGGAGAGCAAATGGTAGGAGAATCATTTGGACCAAGGAGATCTAGTAGGACCACTCCTTCAAAACCATCTGCATCTCCTGAAGTGAAGGTAGAACCCAGTGTTCCTAGTAAAGGTAAAGGCCCAACTCCTTTCGGACCTAATACTAGATATAGTAAAAGAAAAGAGACTCCTCCGGTGGTACCAGTCAAGAGAGGAAAGAAAGAAAAAGCTACAAGGGAGAAGAAACTTAGCATCACTAAAGAGCAAGAGGAAGAGGAAGAAGACTCTGCAAGAAAATTGGTAAGAAAGAAGAGAGGAAGCATGTCCTCTGGTGAAGGTGCATCACAGGAAACAAGTGTTGGAAGAAAGAGATTTCATTATGTGTCGTCCTCTGAGGAAGATGAAGAACAGGATTTTAGTGTTCATGTGCACACCAAATAGGAATTGAAGAAAGAAAAAGTGTCAGAAGAGGTATCTCCAGACCAAGAAGAAGAAAGGGCCTCTCTGGTAAGACCTAGTTCCCCTCTTAGACTAGAGGCATTGATTAATAGCTTGATACACTTTGAAGATATGTTGTAGCCTATTGCTGAAATTTATGATCAAGTAGGTAGAGAGGACAAAAAAACATTAATTTTGGCTATTATTCAGTATGTCATTACTTTGGAAGTCAATTGGGATTTTGTTAAGAACAATGTTCCTGAGAAATTGTGGAAGCCCTGATGAAAAGGAGATCAGAGGTTGTTGAATTGGAAGAGAAGATCATAAATGATGCATTTGAGAAAATTGGGTCCTCTTTGATCCCAAATGATTTGGAAACTTTGAAGAAGGTATGCTCAAAGATGCTCCAGATGAAGAAAAGGGTAAACACTTTAATGACAAAGGATAAAAATCAAATAAAGAAAATAAGGAAAGAAACTGCAGAAGCCATCAAGGGTATGGATGAGAAATATGGCATATTTGGTGCACTCCCATCCAGTTTTGCACCTAAATCAAGAGAAGAAGTTTTTACAGAGGTTAAGGAATACATTCCTTCTGGTACATGTGATACAAACATTCCTTTGAAAACAAATGATACAGATAACCTTCCGGAAATGGGTGCTATAAATGATCCTCCAAAGATAGAGAAACATAATGAGGAAGAAGTTGAACTAGAGAAACATGATGTTGTCCTTCTGGAGCTAGATGAAGGTGAAAAGGATAAAGTTGAAGGTGAAAGAAATGAAGAAGGAAACAAAGATGAAGTTGAAAAAGAAGAAAAAGAAAAAGGAGAGGAAGAAGAATGAAATGGGGATTCTTCTAGGAAGAATGAAGAAGATCAAAGGCAAGTTGTAGATTCAGAAAGGTCACCCAGAGAATCCTCCTCCGATGATGATGTTTTGAAAGCCTTATTATCCAAGAAAATCAGGTTCCAACCGGTGATTCCTCTGGAACTTCTACAACTCCCCATGATTCAAGGCAGTGTGGATGTGTACAAGATTTATCATGTTCATAAGTTGGTGTTAGGGGATGATTGCATGCATCCAAAAGAAGAGAAATTTTGGAAACACATCAAAAGGGGATAGAGCTTATTGAGATTCCATCAAAGCTTTGCAGGAGGCCACCCTCGGTACATCAATGGATACATCTCTCACTTTGGTAGAGAATCTGAAACTTTTATTGGACTCCTTTAAGGAGTATTCCTCCAAACTTGGTGAGAAGACAAGGCAATAGGTTGAGGAGAAGATAGAAGAGAAAAGGCTTTTGGCACTACATGATAAGTGTGCTTTGGCACACACCAATGTGAAAAAGAGTCTGGAAGTTGTGCAAGCTTCTGAGTCTGAAGCAAATATTGTATTTGTTTACTGTATAAAGTGGCCAGATGCCACCTAGAATATCAAAAATCTCATGGACTCCATTGAGTCCCAGTTGATAGTTGTCTCTAGTACTTATAGTGTATCCAAAGACAGAGAAAAAACAACCTAGAATGCTATCTCTACTCACAGAGAAAAAATCTTTATTCTATAGAAGCAGAAGGAAGATATCATTAGAAGATTTGGTCAATTAGGTGACCTTGTGAGAATGGAGTACACTTTGGTTGCCAATGCTTTGGAAAATGAAAATAAATTAGAGAAGATCAATCTAACTCTAGGTACTCTAGATGATGCAGAAGAAATTTTGATGGAATTGGAATCTCTAAACAGAATGTTGACATTTGCTAAGAAGAGTTAGGAGAATGGTAAGGCAACTTGGCAAGGTATTCTCAAGGAGCTTCAAGGTTTTCCATCCTCCAGGTAATGCTTTTTTTTCAATTTTCATATTTTTGGACCGCCCTTTGTCCTTGATGTCAAAGGGAGAGAGAATGTCATATGAGGTTTCTAGAGGGAGAGAATGTTGTGAAGAGGAAAGGGAAAGAATGTATTGCATAGGAGGTTTGAAAATTCTTTTGGCGCATGTTGCCATCAATGAAAAAGGGGGAGATTGTTGGAAGAATGAAGAAGAACATCCCTTTATGCAACCTTTGTGTTGTCATTGATGTCACTGTGTTACATGAGTTGCAATTGCAAGTTTAAGTTCAATTTTGATCTGGTATTCTGAACCGGTATGCAGTTACTATCCTTCGATATTTTGGTCTGTAATCCTCTGCTAATGAATATCATTGCTTGAGGTTTTGAGAAATGGTTTTTGGATGTTGGAAGCTTGAATGTTCAGAATCTTATGTGCACAGGTATTAAGGAGAAACACTTGGTATTAAAACAACAATGATTTATTGTGAAAGGGAAACAATCCAAGTAAAGGGGCATATGAAGGATAAATAATTTTTTTAAAGGAAACACTTATAAAGCAAGCAATAGAAATCATAAAGGTTAACAAAGGATTAATAATTGGTTTTAAAAGGTAGTGGTTGATGTTTATGATAAGGCAAAATTATCAACGAAGGTTATGCCTTTTCGAAAGGACATCTCTTTTCAAAGAGATGTCTCTCTTCATGTAAAGGCATAAGGAAATAATAAATGGGTGGAGATGTGAGTGTGAAGTGTGGGTTGTGAGAACATTAAATATGAAGAAGAGTAGAAAAGAGAAGTGTGTAAAAATAAAGATATATCATATAAACACTAGGAGATTAGAGTGTGAAGTGTGAGATGTGAGAAGATTAAATAAGAGTAGAAAAGAGAAGTATGTAAAAATAAAGATATATCATATATACACTAGCAGATTAGAGTTTGAAGAAAATAATAGATCATTGAAAGGTCATTAAGGAGAAATAAAAGTGTTCAAAGGAAACACTTAGTCTTAACAAAAATATATATACTTTTAAATATTTATCTTTTTTCAAGAGATGCAACTCTTCATTGAGATGTAAAGGTATAAATAGATTTTATGGAATGTGAAGGAGGTGTATGAGAGGATTAAAGATAAATATCATATCTACACCTACAACTTTGCATATAGAAATATACGAAGATCATTGTAAGAAGTATAATTTTTAACTTAAGAGAAGATTTAATAGAAGGTATGTGGGAAGATTTCATGCATAAGAAGAGTTTATGGAAAATCTATAGAGAAGAGTATAAGTATATTTGAAAAGAAGAACTTGATAATTTTAATGTGATTGTTCATCATCCATTGAAGAGAACATTCACAAGAAGATAGTGATCATGTTGCATAGAAGGTTGGTGCCTTAACAAGAGATCAATGTTTCTTACTGGGTTGGTGCTTAGTTGTGGAGATTGGTGTCTACAATGCATTGGAAAAGTTGGGATTGGTGTCTCTAGTGGGTTGGTGCTCACAAATTGTATAAAAGTGGATTGGTGTCTCCAATGGGTTGGTACCTACAAATTCTACAAGTGGGGATTGGTGTATGTAGTGGGTTGGTACTAAAAAATTGTATAAGATGGGATTAGTATCTCCTATATGTCGATTCCTACAAATTTTGTAAGAGATTTTAATACCAAGCAATATTTTGTTGTGGTTTTCTCCCACAAGGGTTTCCACATAAATCCTGTGTGCTTCTTGTTTGTGTGGACCTTGAGTACTTTGGATATCATTGCTTTTGTTGTATTAAGTTTTGAAAAATTAAAAGTTAGTTCTTATACTAATTCACCCCCCCTCTTAGTATAAGCATGTGTTCTTCACTAGGATCTTGTTAGTTTTCCCAAAGGAAGAAATCCCATTGGTTATAAATGGGTATTTAAAAATAAATCTTGTGTAGACAATTAGGTAGAGCAATACAAGTAAAAATTGGTGGCCAAGGGCTACTCCCAAAGAGATAAAGTTGATTTTAGTGAAATTCTCTCTTTTGTTATTAGGTTAACTTCTATTAGATTCATATTATCTATTGTTGTTTCTTGTGATTTTGAGATTGAGAAATTGGATTTTAAAACTACTTCCGTGCATCAAAATCTTGAGATTTATATATGACAACCCAATGGTTTTATTGTGAAAGGAAAATAACATTTGGTTTGCAAGTTAAAACAAATCAATTGTACAGTATAAAATGATCACCCAAGATGTGGAACCAAAATTTTGATTATTTTGCATTGAATTTAGGTCTTGTTAAGATAAAGGAGGATCATTAAGTTTACATTAATATTATTGATTATTAGATATTGATTATTGTCTTGTATGTTGATGACACATTATTTATGGGTAACACTATAGTGATGATTAGGGAGCTCAAGAAAACTTTCTAGCACATTTGATATGATGGAATCGCGGTCTAATAAATACATTATTGGTATGGATTTAAACAAGTATCAAGTAAAAAAAAATCTTTGGTTAATTCAAAGTAATTATGTTGATACCATTTTGTGAAGATTTAATATGCATGACTCTAAGCCAACAAGTATTCCATTTTTGGTTGGTACTAATCTTAATTTAGACATGTGTTCTAATTTTGCTGATGATATTGAAGATATTCTTAAGGTTCCTTAAGCTAGTTTCATTAGTAGTTTGATGTATGCAATGGTTTTCACTAAACTATATATTTCCCAAGTGTCGAATTTTTTAGTATGTTTATGTTTAACCCTAGCAGAGAGCATTGGACTTTTGTTAAAAGGGTGTTTAGATATTTTTAAGGAAATTTCAATTACTATTTGGTTTATCATGGTCCTAATGGTGTGGTTAATTTATTGGACATAATGATTTTTGTTGATGTAGATTGAGCAAGTGACTTGGATAGACAAAGGTCCGCTAGTGGCTATGTTTTTCTTTGTCTAGAGGTGCAGTGAGTTGGATGAGTAAAATATAGCTTACAAAAAAAATCCACCAAAGAAGCAGATTATATGGCTACTACACATGCCTCTAAGGAGGTTGTATGATTATAGATACTTGGTATAGGTATTGGTTTTGATTGCAAGATTGTGAGGATCATATGTGACAATCAAAGTGTCATATGTATGACCAAAAATCCTATTTATCATGATCATACTAAGCATGTTGATGTTTAGTATCACTTTCTGTGAGAAATGGTTGAGAATGGTAAGGTATTGTTAGAAAAAAATTACACTTTGGATAATGTTATAGATTCTCTCATGAACCCAATAACCATGTAGAATTTCTCCTAGTGTAGGAAGGCCATGGGCCTTTATCATTGTACTTGATTATAATTTTAAGTTTCCTTATGGATCTAATTACAATGTATAATGCCAAGTGGGATAATATTAGGATAAGGTGACATTCGTCTTACAATCCTAAGTCATTTTCATGTGTCTCCATGATATGTGGAATGTATACTTGGATGCCTAGGGTCATGAGAGATAAAAATATTTAATATTTATTTATCTATGAAAAATTGTAGTTGCATGCATAAAGGATGATCTAGTCATCAATAGTGGTTAAAAAGTTTAAATTTAGGTTCCTCTACTTGGGCATCTAATGGGAGATGAAGAGTCAACTCCTTGCATGTTGGGCTACCTAGTTTTGCATGTTGTGTATGTAAATTGTTAGGAGTTATGGAGCAGCAGGAGTTACCAATTTCTTATTGGCTATGGGATAGGCACCCATGTGAAGTCCATGTGATGATTTATTGTGATTTAATAAGTTTGCAGGTTGTCCGCTAAGGGGGTATGGTTTTTTTGCATGTGGTTTTACCACTTGTTTTAAGATACCATACTTGTATTCTCACCTTCAACTCTTCTATAAATTGGTGTCTGGGCTACTAGTGTAGACACCTAAATTTGGACACTTAAATTTGTCCAAATTTATCCCTTTTCGTCTAAATATCCTCTTATTTGCATTAATTAAGTAATATTGCTATTATTTAATTAATACCCTTAATTCTTCTAAATCTCTAAGTTATTTAATTAATAATTAAATACCTTATCCTTTATTCCCCTTTTCCTCAAAAGAATTAAATAAATAATACATTTATTTAATTCATCACATGTCACATCCTCCAACTTTTGCAAGTTGGCTCCTAATCTTCATTTGCCACTAACTGTCTTCTAATCATTGATCAACTAGTCCAGTCAACATCTTAGTCAACTCTCTCATCTCCCAAGGAATATTAAATTATTTTTATTATCCCCATGTTCTTCCTAATGGAATTTTAAATTCCATTTTATCCTTTCAAGACTCTCCTCTTCCCCATGCAAGTTATTAGGAGTTATAGAACTCCTCACTTATCACATCACTCACATGAGGACAAGTACTTACCTTTTTGGGAACCTTGTCTTATCCTCTAGATATTCCCCAATCATGTGAATTTAAAATTCACATTTATTTCTCCAATAACTTCTCTCATTCCCATGGTCCTCTCACTTGTCACCATCACCCTCATCCCAAGGTACTTGCAAGTACCTCCACCTCACATGCCATTTTCCACATCACATCTCATCTTGGCATCTCATCTTCCACATGGCAAGATATGAGGGCTTGTGAGTCCTCAACTCACCATAGCCCTTCATCTTTCCCATGTTGGAAAAATATTAACCTTTGAATCCTCTAGAGGCCTTTCCCCTAAAATAGAGGATTTTTGGTCTCATTTTCATAACTTTCATTCACATCCAACTATCTCAAGCTCAAACACTCAAATCTTGCATCCACCATTATTGCACCTTCAAGCTCTCTTTGCATCCATTGCATTCATCTACTCAAATACCCACATCTCTCATTTGAATCCTTATCACATCTAGATCGTTTTGCATTCATTTTTAGCACTCTTGCCATTTTGGAGCACACATTCATCAAAAATCAAAGGGCCAACCAAAAGGATCACTTGGACAAGGTATAATATTGTTTTCATCTTTATTTTGTTCAGGCCAACTTAGGCTAATCATTAAGGTTGTGTTGTGTTGTTTCTCCTTTTTGCATTTCTTTGTATTTTGTCTCTTAGGATAGGAAAAACACATCACAACTAGTATGTATGATTTTTTAACAAGTTGAAAAGTAATGAAGTGTTATTGAAATAGTGTCAAAGAGATATGTTGTACTGATGTATACTCATTTGAAGGATTAATACAATAATTGGATCTCTTTGGGTGTGTATTTTTTCCTACAAGGGTTTTTCCTTGTAAATACGATGTCACTTATTCTTATTGTTATTTTTTATTTTGTTGAATGAGCAATCACTTACATAATCTTTGTGGGAGATATTGGATAAATATGTATATTTCAAATTTGCATACATATTGTGAATGTTAATATTTTAGCAATTTCACCTTGATTTTAAACACTTATATCATCATTTAGATTTTGTGGAGTGTTTTGTAGTGTATTTACATTCCTTTTATTTCTCCAAGGAAGTTATTTATACCCATGATATTGGGTGTATAAGTGGCATTTTTATAGTCCTTTTACATATGTCATTGTTTAATATGTGGTTCTTCCATTATCATGGTGCATTCTGCAATGTGGTTCATGTTCATCTTCTTATTTTAATCTAGATAATAATTATGGGCATCCATCCATCTTGTCATCATCCCATTCTCCATAAATGCCATATTATACTATCTAGTTCTTTCTAGGGAAATTGTCTTTAGGTCTACCATTAATGTGGCAGCCCTCTTTCACCTTTGATCACAAGGAACTCATTCCTTATGTGTCCCTCTCTTGAGTAGTATGTGTACCAAATTTTTGGTCTCTATTTATGCAAGTTGCGATCTTGTTTAGCTTGTGTTTCTTATTTTAATTTCAACTACTCTTCATCCCATCTTAATCTCTTCAACTATTTATTTTTATTATCCTTCTCTTTTCTTCTCTAGGCTTGTGATTCAATGTGACAAGCTAATGTTATTGCTTCAAAGTATGTATTGAATATTTTCCCATCTAGGGATGTCCTAAGCCTTGATAAACCATTCTATTTTTTATTTCTCAATTAAGGGTTTTTTGAGTTTTTGAGATATTTCTTTGAATTGCTTGTCATAATATTTTATTTTCTCTCCTTTTTGTACTAGACCTCTCATTTTTATCACACTCTATGTGAGGACTTTCGAAGTCTGAAATTTTGCTAAGAATTATCTTTTTATGTCATCCCATTCTTTATCATTTTGTGGGTAACTCTTCCTATACCAATCAAGAGCATCATTTCTTAGGGTTCCCATGAAATAAAATAGTTTGGTTTAGTCTCTAATTATTCCTTTTCTCTACCAAATAGACTCTAGTACAAATCTGTGCTCTAAGGATTTTGTGGCGTCTTTTCCAAATATATGGAGCTTAATTGAGGATTCCATTGTATTTCATTATTTTTCTTCTTTCTTGTAGTCAACATATTTTATTGTTTTCTCATTTTTCATATAACTTCTTTGTACTATAGGTTTGGTTTTTCTTCCTTTATCTCTTGATAGTTTAATGTTAAATCATTCTTTCCCTAGTACTACTTCACAATCCTTTATGGATTGTTGATGTAGATTTGGAACTTGTGTTGATTTTTCACTTGTATCTTGTAATTAAATTATTCTCGACTTATGTGGTATAGGGGGTCGTTCTTAGTCTAAGGAATGTAACTCTTCAAAGTGGTGTTTTAGCTTGGGTGATACAATTTTGTTTGTGAATGCCATTTAATTAGTTAGTGATGATAAATATTTTCCCAAATTGAACATGGTCTTACTTCTTCCACTTATCTCTTCTCCCCTTCACTTTCTCACACTTTTATTAACTAGTTGATCTAGGTAATCTACATCAAAGTATTGGAATTTGTTTGGGGTTTTGAGGAACTCCATAAACATTTCATCCAAACTAATCTTATTATTAGATAATTTTGGTCCTAACGATGGCGATTCCATCAAATAGGGAAGTATTGGGACATGAATACTTTTGTAACTTTCCTCCAATGATTTGCTTGATACCCCATAATCTTTCATGCTCCCCTTTAACTTTGTTAGAATTTTTTCAACTTTTCCAAGATTTTTGTTCATTTATTTAAGACTTTGGTAAACTTTTGTTTCCCTACTGGTAGAACCCTTACTAGTTTTCCCTTCTTCCTTTTCTTTTTCCTTTTTAGCACCCACATTGGTGTGCTCAATAGCACCCTTCTTGGCCTACTCAATTTCATTCTTTTTTGCCTTCTCCATTCTTCTATAATACCTTTATTATCATTCTTGGGTTTGTTTTTATCAACTATCTTCTATTCTTCATTGTATGTTCAATTGTCGTGTTACTTGAATTTATTCTCTAATCTCTCTTAATTTCTTTATCTTCTTTATCCATGGGTGTCTATAATTTGGTGTTACATTAGTCATTTATGCCTCCCATGGTGTTCTTGTATGCTCACTTTGAGTAGTCACATCTTTTAGGGGTCTCTTTTGGAGTCTCCCCCTTTCAATTTGTCATCCCCAGATGCCTAACCCTCTCTCATGAGGTTAGTACCTAGGGAATTATGCCACATATTTAAAATTTTCTTGTGATTTTATAATATCTCCCTTAATAGATTTAATTCACAATTTTTATTTAACACTAATATCTTCTATATTCCCTAACTGAGGTCCTAGCAATGGAACCAATGTTAGCAATAAATGTGGGGCACAGACTAAAGTTATGAGCCTAATGAATTCTTTAGGATTTGTATTTATACCCTAGTGATAGTAATCATAAAAGGGTCAGAGATTAAGAGCAGTATGGTATTAAACTATATTCATTACACAAAAAATAGATAATAATCCATTAAAATGATCTAAAGTACTTTATTTATATATTATATTCATATGGTCTAATACAACATATTCTAAGCCTTCTTAAATTTGATGCATATATCTTGTCTTCTTGACTAATATTCCTATATGTGTTATTTGGGATATTCCCTTTACAATATATATGCCTCTTCCTACTAGCCCTAATCGACCTTATGCTCTACAACCTTCTTGCGATGAGTTATGGTGGTACTAATTTTCTTAAATATATTTCTATACCTCTTTAATGAGGTAAGGTATTAATAGAAATAAATTTTAACATTTTAACTAGCAAATATTTAAAGTTGAAGTTTAAATTCTTGATTTGAGTAAGCAAGCTCCATATTTAGGGAAAGTATTATGTCTTTCTAGTCATTGCAAAATACAATGAGAATGGTATATGCAAGCTTGATGAAAAGGTACATATTGTGCATTTTCCCCCAATTGAAAAATGTTGGATATTTATTGGTGTTGTCATTAGTGTTGTCATTGATGATAACCTGTAGTATGGTTAGGAAGATTGTTGTGTCAACCTCTAGTATGGTTAGGGAGATTGTTGGAGATTTTTTCACTATGTTAGCATTAGTGTTGTGAGTTGATGTCAACCTCTAGTGTGGTCATGTTGAGAAGTGTTTGTGGTATTGAGCAAGTTTTGCATATGTTGTAGACATGTTGAGCGGGTGTTTGTGGTGTTGTTGATGTAGCTAGTTCACTTGGTTTCCAAGTGCTTTTGAGAAAATTTGAATAAAAGAGTGTATAGTGTGATAGAGGCATGTTCATTTTTGTGCTTTGTATTTCTTCATGGTTGAAAATATGATTGTGTAGTTTGGATGTGATGATCAAAGGTGTTCAAAGGTGATATATCTAGAGTTTTAGGTTCTAGATAGTGCGGCAGTGGAAGTTGTCTTTGACAGTGTGTTACTTGTGAAAAAGGTTGTTTGGGAGAAATGAGATTGCTTCACATTTCTCCACATTGAGGCTTCTTGTCTTGCGGATTTGGGAATGTGCTCAGATTTTTTGTATCTACCTTTCTTGGAGTATCTAGTGTTTAGTTGTTTCCCAAGGTTGATGAGTGAGATGTATGTCTGTGGCAGTGTGGTTGGTTGCACAAAATGAGTGTTCTTTAGTTTCAGGTGGTTGCAACAGTATTGTTGAATATTTTGATGGTTTTGGAATATTCTTGGATATTGTGGAATTTTGTTATGTGGTCTGCATGGTATTTTCAGACCTGTAAGGGCATGTATGTGGTCACTTGTTAGTGTTAGTGCAGGTTTGGTTGAACTGGTGTACTAGTGCTAATTGCGAAGGTTGTTTATTTTTTGTGGAAGTGTGTTAGTGTAGATTTGGGTCCTAGTTAACCCTTAGTGTGGTCTACCTTCACTTCTTTCCACAAAAAAAGTGCTTGGTGTCAATCTATTTGTTGGTTGCACATTTGAGGTGCATACATTTCACTGAGACTGACATGGAGAAAGTTTTTGAAGTTGTGAAGAATATACAAGAAAGGATAATTGTTGAAGAAGTGTGTGATGTGTGGAGTAGTTCAAAATGATGTAAATGTGATTGAGTGTGGTGATCTGAGTGTGAGCTTAAATGCCTAAGGCTACCGAATGTAGTGAGAAAAAGGTGTCTACATTTTTAGTGTGCTTGAAGTTGTTGGAGGCAATGAGCCAAAGGTTGCGGATGGTGCAGAGTTGTAGAGGTGTATTTTTCCTATTGCTTCGAGATAGTGAATCTCTCTATAATAGTCTTTTTCTATTCTTTGTTCTTCTGGACAGTGAGTCCTTTGGGAAATGGGCCCTTAGCAGTGATCCATTCTTCTCTTTTGGGCAGTGAGCTTATTGTATTTGATGTTTCTATTCATATATATATATGTGTGTGTGTGTGTGTGTGTGAGCTAATCCTCACCATGGATTTTCCCTAATTAGGGTTTTCCATGTAAATCCAGTGTTCTCTTTTGTATTATGTTGAATGTGTTTATGTTTCATGTGTTTACATTCTGCTAGTGATAATAATGGTTTGATGGTTAATGAAGGTTTAAGGTTTTAATGTACAACTAATTCACCCCCTCCTTAGTTGTCTTGTGTGTCTCACAAAAGATCCTAGTGTAGATTAAACAATAAGACTTTACATTAACATTATTAGGTAAAATTGGTATTTTAAGTAGTTCATCAATTGCCAAATTATCTATTAATGACTCAACTTCCAAGGACTCGTGAACTTCTCTATTTATCTAGCCAATCATTTTAGTTAAATATTTAAAATTATTATAAACTATATGGGCTTGTGAAAATAATCTCGGTTCAATAGCATGTTAAACTCACTCACTACATGGTGAAATTATTATACCAAAGGAATCATTAAGAGGTTTTTAAGGTGCTAAAGGTAATGGAGTGGATTTTTAATAACACCAACATGGAAGGATAATAAATTTTATTTCATTAAAATTCTATCATGAAGATGGTTCCTAATGTCCTTGAGTCATTACGGAAGAGTTATGGCATCTCCTTATGTGTTTTTGGTAGCTATGTATTATTGCTAAGAGAATCACTTTGCTTGTGATAATGGTTTCCACTTGATTTATATGTTAATTAAATGTTGTTGTTATCATTGAAATTTGTCTTCTTGATGGAAGATACATATAGTAAAGAGAGAAACCAATAAGCTAGGAGGTAAGAGCACTCTTCCTACCACTACTTGATATTAGAAGAATTCCTTAAATTTGATATCTCATTTTGATATTTAATAAGTACAAAAGAATGACAAGTGAAATAATGAGATCCTATGAAATCAAATGCAAGTATGCACAACTACTTGGAGATGTGGATTAGCGATGTCAAATACCCTTATAAATTTGAGTTTTAGTGTGCCGCCAAATTATACATGATGTTTTATTGTAATAAATTTGGTTTAGCGTAATGGGAATGGGTTTGATTTTCATGGTTGCCTCAATTTGATAATGTAAATATGAAGGAACAAGATATAGGATCTAGCATGTGTAGGAATACTCCTCTTAAGGGACACCAATAAGGTTGTGTGATTTTTTTGTATAAAATTCTAAAATTTATGTTTTGATTAAATGTTTTGAGGAGCATGGTCCTATCATAATTTATTGTGCACTATTGTTTCCTACATGTGGTATTTCATAATAGGGTCTCTAATATCTTTTAAATATTTTGAAGAGATCTTGGTCATGTCTAGATTTGGTCCTAATCTAAGGATAATTGTTTTTATAGATGAACTTAAATGATGTGAAGAATATTTCATTCCTTAAGTTTTATTGGCTATTAATCTTTTATTAGCTATATATGAAATTAGTGTCATTTTAGGAATAGATAGAGCCTTGATTGAGTAGGCCATTAAAATCGTAATAATGTGAAGTTTTTAGAAACCCAATGCAACAAGGAAATCATTGCATAGTCCCAAAACCAAGGCACAACCCTATTCATAAATAATGAAAGCCATTAAAGTATTAGTATGTAAGTTTTAAGAAATTTTGCTTTTGGCTTTGATTGTGTTTTTGTTTTTGTCATCAACATTTCGGATCACACTCCATGATCCATCATCAGGATGAAAGAGAGCATAAGGAAGATAAATGATGGATCATGGAGTGTGATCCGAAATGTTGATGACAAAAACAAAAACACAATCAAAGCCAGAAGCAAAAATTCTTATGATTATGGATTGTGGAAACTTGATATCTCTTCTTAATATGTAAGTTTTTTAAGATATATCTACATCCATCATCAAATATTTTGAGCATAGTGGATGTAAAAGGTCATCGAAAAAATATGGTATAGAAACATATTGGAAATAATGACACTCTTTCAAATAATATGTTAATTATTCATAAGGAAGCATGGTATGGTATTAAAAATTCATTGTGCATCAAATGAATGATGCATAGTTATAGCATATACTTGCATCTACATTAAAATTCCAATGTATAGGGAAAATAAATTAATACCCAATTATTATACACATCATCATGAAAAACATAATTAGTATAGACATTACAAGGATGGTTGTAGTCAATGGAATGGCACACAATAATAATAAACCCATGGAAAATTTGTGTATCTATAGAAGAGAATTCTAGAGCTCTTAACCATAGGATCTTTACACAAGCATTGCATTAATTTTAAGGACATGAGTGGGAGTTAAAATTTAATCATATTATTTCCAAAGCATGGTGTGGCCTATGAATGAGAACACATAGTGCATGACACATGTGGATGAAAACCATAGTATATGGAAATAATTTGTTACATGCTTAAGCTCGAATAACCATCCAAAACCAATAGTCATATCAAATAAGATGTATTCATAGAGATGAACTAGCAAACAAAATCTATATAGTATCCAAAATCATGCACAATAGCACAAATCAAGGAGCATAAGTATGTGAAATTGTGTGCTACAATTCAATACACAAGAACAATGAGGAAATAAATGTTATATTTTCAAGGCATGGCATTATTCATCAATGTTGGCATGATATATTCAAATAGAGGGACACTCAAGTTTTTGGGAGATATGACTCAACCATATCACTTTGACCTACCACAATTGATGGATGAAGCAAGTGGTTATGGTAGTAATAATATAGATGTCACTCAAAGCCGCACATAAAAGGATTTTTCTTGTTTCAACTATAAGACCCACCCAACCCGCCTTTCTAAATAAGGAGGTGGAGGCTCCAAATCTTGAAGCCTAAAACTCACTATGGGATTATATTAGATTTTTTCATGAAAAATAAAATGCTCTTCATGAGGAGATCAAAGGTGACATATCACTTACACCAATTATATGAAAATGAAGAAGTCCTAGAATGGTTACAAACATGATCCTAGGATGAAAACCTTATAGAGAGATGTGGATCAAGCCTTGGGGAAGTTGACACTCTCTCCCTATGATGGATCTAATAGATGCTCAATTAGTGTGTTGGTATAGAAGCTAGACACATACATGTCCCTTATATCGACGACCAAAGATGAAGCAATCAAGTTTTTTTCCTTGCATTTGGAGGATATTGTTCATGAGTGGTGGTACCACAATCTAATCACTCAAGGTCACAAATCCATCACCTCCTATGATGAATTTTACAAACTTTTATTTGGTAGATTTGATCAAAAGGATCCTAAAGTTTATTTTAAAGATGACTCGGCTCAAATAGTGTGGTTCAATGGATAACTATGCAATAGAGAATCATAAGCTATCAATCATGGTACTAGACATTACAGAGAGAAAAATTCTTCATTGAAGATAAATCTCTCAAGGGGCTAGTCAAGTCTTTTGAATCACCTACCCTACAAGAGGCCATCAAGTGGGCTTTAGCACTAGAAACTTCCATGCCAAAGAAAAATTTTGAGAAAAAAATATTCATTCCAAAGAAGCTCTTTCACAAAAATACATATCAGACCAAGATATTTTCATCAATAACAAACAATGAGGTGAGGAATGAAGTGAGAAGGAAGAAGTTGTGCTTCAACTTTTAGAAGCCATGGTCACCTATACATAAATGGCTTGGGAAAGGACAAGTGCATTACATTGAGGTAAGGTATGTTGATGGATCAAGATCTGAGGAACCTAAACCACTAATTGAAGAAGAACTTGAACAAGAGATTGGAGAAGAAGATCAACCAAAAGAGGAAGAGATCATCTCAAGAAAAAAAATTGTCATGCTCTCTTGTACTCTAAGTTACAACCCCTTTCACATCTATGGGGTTCTGTGAGGTCAAATGATGATTGTATTCATTGACATTAGTGTCACTCATAACTTCATTAATTGGGCACTAGTCCCCAAGCAAGGCCTCAAGATGAAGGAATTTGAAGGATTTAATGTTATGATGGCTAATGTTTTCACTATTCAATGCAATAGAAATACCTCCTAGCTAAATCTTAATCTAGGAGAATACAATATGAAGGATGAATTCTACATTGTCAGCATAAGAAAATGGATATGATACTAAGTATCTAGTGGTTGCACTCATTAAGATAAACCACAAAAATCTAAAAAGTAGTACTAGCACAAAAGGATTGTGTTAGGTAAAAGAATCAAGAATATTTTCTATGGGCAAGTTGTATGGACAACTCAATGTTTGGTGATTGTAACAATACCTAACCAAAGGAAAGAATTCAAATCTTGTGGATGTATAGAGTATCTTGGACAAGCATCAAGGAGAACATCAAACAGAGGTTTGAGCACATCATTGAGTTGGAAGGTGTCGAGCCCATCATCACTACTCCTTATTGCCACCCTAGGCAACATAAAGAAGAAATTGAAAAGGTCATTAAGGAATTATTGGAAATGGGGCACACCAAACCTAACTCCAGTCCCTTTGCTCCTTTTGTGGATTTGGTGAAGAAGAAATATGACACAATGTGGATGTTCATTGATTGTAGAGCATTGAACAAAAATACTATCAAGGACCAATACCCCATTCTTAGGATCGATGAATTGATAGACAAGCTTCACAAAGTAGTATATTTCTCAAAAATAGATCTCAAATCAAGCTACCATTATATAAGAGACTAAGAGGAGGATATTCATAGGATGAATTTTCAATGTCATTATGAGCACTATGATTTTTTTATCATACTGTTTAGTCTAAGAAACACTCCAACAACTTTCGATTCATGCATGAATCATATTTTTCACAAGCAATTGAGAAAGTGTCCTTGTCTTCTTTGATGAAATTTTGATCTATAGTAAAATGTGGGAGGAGCACCTACTACACATTGACCAAGTCTTAGGAATTTTGAAAGCACAAACATTGTTTGTCAAAGAGTCAAAGTGTGAGTTCACTATGATATAGATCTTGTATCTAGGTCACATCATTAGCACAAAGGGAGTACAAGTAAATATGGAGATGACCAAAGCAATTCAGGCCTGGCCTCCCCCAAGGACCTTGACACAACTATGAGGATTCTTTGACTTTTGCAACTACTATAGGCATTTTGTTAAGGGTTTCTCCTAGCTAGTCACACCCTTAACTAGCCTAACAAAGAAGGGAGTTTTTGCCTATATTAAGGATGCACAAAAAGAATTTGGAAAACAAAAATAGGTAATGAGCTCATGTCCTATGTTAGCAATTTTAGATTTCACTCTTTCTTTCACACTAGAATGTGGTGCATCAGAAGAAGGAATTGGGATCATGCTCATGTAAAAATAACACGTGATTGCTTTTGAGAATTAGGAGCTCACAAAGGTGGAAAGACGGTTCTCCATCCATGATAAGGAAATGCTAGCCATCATGCATGCATTGGTCAAATTCAAACAACACTTTATGGGTGGTCGATTTGTGGTCAAAACTAATCACAATAGTTTGAGATATTTTCTTAATTAGGAGGATCTAAATGAGAAATGGAAAAAATGGGTGAGCAAACTCCAAACATAAGATTTTGATATTAACATCATAGGGAAGAAGAATTTTGTTACTGATGCACTATCCAAATGGTTGAATCTATGTTTCATGTCTCATACCTTTGTAGATTGGTAGAATCAAATAATAAGTATATTGAGAACATGTTTGTAGTTGATGTGTTGGAAGGGAAGTTGTCAAACAACAAGTACACTATTTGCAACAAACTTGTTCTCTACAAGGGAAGAGTTCTACTTGGTGCCAAAATCAAAGATGAAGGGAAAGGTTTTGTAGGAAAAGGCTGACATGGAAGGGACTCAAGGATGATGTACTTACCCATATCAAAAAATGTATCATTTGTTAAAAGAATAAAACAAAACAAACATTTCCAAAAGGACTTTTAGAGCCCTTACCCATCCCAAAGAAAAAATGGGAAAGTGTCTCGATGGATTTGAATAGGGAACTTCCTAAAGCCCAAGGTAAGGACTACATAAATGTTTTTGTGGACAGACTAATGAACTATGCACATTTATTTGTCATCTCTTCATATTTTAAGGCACCACAAGTGGCTGATATGTTGTTCAAGGAAGTGATGAAACTCCATGGACCACCCAAGAGCATCATGAGTGATAGAGATGGTTTCTTTATGAGTTTTCTTTGGCAAGAGATTTTCCTTTTGGAAAGAACTAAGCTCACCCCCAACACTAGCTACCACCTTCAAAAACGAAAATAATGAACAAATGGGTGGAAGGTTATTTGAGAAATTATGTTGTTGACTAACAAAAGAATTGGATCAAGTGGCTTTACTTGGGGGAGAATGGTTACAACACCATCTACCACATACCAATCAAGATGATATCGTTCATGGCCTTATATGGGTATGAAGCTCAAAGCTTCATTGATCTCATTCTAGTGAATAGCAAGGTACTAGGAGCAAGTGGTGTAATCAAATAGAGCCAAGACATTATGAAGTCACTCAAGAATAATCTCTAGTAGGCTCAAAACCAATAGAAGATGTATATGAATCATCATGTGATTGAGAGAACATTTGAAATTAGAGACATGGTTTTTGTGAGATTGTAGTCATATAAACAATCTTCCTTTAAAAAGAAAGTGGGTTGAAGAAGATCAAAATATATTTTCATGGGCCTTACATATTTCTAAGAAGGATTGGAGAAGTGGCCTATAAACTAGAGTTGTCAAAGGGAAGCATGATACACAATGTTTTTCATGTATCTTTCCTTGAAAAGGTGTCAAGTAAACATATAGAATCCTTGGATGAGTTAACTCCAATTGATGAAGATGACAAACTAGTTTTGATTCTTGAAGTGGTCATGAATGTAAGGGAGACGAAGCTAAGAAACATAAGCACCAAGGAGCATCTAATTTGTCGGAAAGATCTTCTAGTGGAGGATGCAATGCAGGAAGGGCCAAATATATTAGAACATTTGAACCTACAATTTCTTGAGGACAAGCAATTTCAAGCAAACCAAACTTGTCATGTCTCACTTTTAGTCAATCTAAGTCTACACATATTAGGTTTGTACTCATGCCTTCCTTGTTTTTGTTTGTTATATGTTTTCCCTTCCCAAGTATTATTTTTCTTCAACTCTACTTTTTCCCTCTTTCAAACTTTCACTTATTGGCATGTTTGTTGCTTGACCCTTGATGCCTCATCCTATATTTTTTCCTATGTTACTATTCCTCCTAAATTTCAAACACATGTCTTATTATTTCCAATAGTCTATTTTTGGCACCATAACTTTCAAACTGGAATCTTTCCTACCCATGATTATTGTTCAAATTTGAAGTTGTGAGTGTGCATGGTGGCCAACCTACTTGTGGAGGATATAAAAGACCAAATGTTTTTATTCACAATCATCATCTACACTTAATCAAATTCCTTTCAAAATCCATTTTGAGCATATGTGTTCTAGTGTGGGAATCTTAGGACAAAAACCCTAGTGATTTCAAAGGATGATCTCATATAGAGATTGCATTTGAGCTTCATTGGACGTAGACTCCATCTGCATTGTATTGATCCAATTTGTTGTTGTCGGTATGAATTGTTGTAGTTATTAATGTTACAAAACTATTTGAATATAATACAACTATTATTGGAATAGGAAAGAGATTGGGATTTACACGTTATTTTTTGTTCATTATCATAAGATCAAAAGTTATTTTGATCATTTTTGTCTAAAATATAATGATATTGTTGATGCATAAACAATAATTTCAATATGAGTTGTCTAAGATCTAAGTGAATGCTAGGGCCAATAGTGTTATTCAAATAATGTTTTTGTGGAAGGTTAAGAATTAGATTTATATTATTGTTTTGGCTCGGATTATTACATTGTTCTACAAAGGCACAAAATGTGAACACAATGACCAAACGACACAATAGAGATAAATTTGTCAAATTTACCAATAAGTTTGGAATTGTTTTTGGTTTTATCATTAAGGGAGTGTTACATTTCTTAGTCATAATTAGCTGATTAGAAAGAAAATTTAAGAAATAAGGATTACCAAGCATTATATTAGTCATTAAAACTAGATTTAAAAATAGAATAGTCTTTCTCATTGTTGAGAATTCATTTTGCCTGTTTGTGTAATCTATTTCATAAATAGCCAACTTGGCTTCCCTTAAGCCAATTTAATAGGCATAATTTTAATGAATTGTTTTGTTTGCTTGTGGCTTTGATTATGTTATAGATCATTTTCTCAAATAGATGCTAAATAAGTTGTGCCCTCAAAAAACCTCATGCTTGTACTAAGTTGTTTTCTTCAATGAAAGGGAATATGTTTAGGGTATTGATATAGCTTCTCAAGTTGTTGCTTCTTTTCTATCTATGGATATGAGATTGGCCTTAGTCGAATTTTATGACATTGTAAGCTCTTTTCCCTTTTTAATTTAAAAAAAATCACTTGTAATGTGTATTTAAAAAGTTTGTTTTAATTAGTACAAAAATTATTGCACACCATAATACAAAAAAAAAAAACTCCATTTACAAGAGCAAATTTTGCGACGTTTAAAAGAACCACCCTCTAAAACTTTCATGATGTTGATACAAAACCACATTGATGGTAAAGATAAATGATGTCACTAGATCTAGGAGGGGATTTCATCTTCTATGATATATAATGAAGTAGAAGGATTGCTCTTGAGATGTTTAAAAGAACCACCCTCTAAAACCTTCATGATGTTGATACCAAACCACATTGACATCACTAGATCTAGGTAGGGATTTCATCTTCTATGATATATAATCAAGTAGAAGCGGTTTTAGAGTTCAGCCAAGAAGTGATCGAGACAAGCAGCCAATTAAAATCTTGCTTTTAACTTTATTTTGAATTGCTTAGATGTCGTGTATATTTCTAAGCATAGTTGATATGATCTTGCTTAGTTTCGCTTTCTACGAAACATATAGCACCAAACAATTGTAAGATTATTTTTCTCTCTATTTGAGATTTTGGCAAAATTTTATGGTGTGCAAAATTTGACATTGAAAGTTACACTGCCTTCTACAAACTTTGGCAATTTTATTTTGTAGGACACTTAGTCTTGTACTTTTTGTTTACTTCTTAATGCATATTCAATCTTTCATCAAAAGAGCAAAGTTTGAGATGATGATCTCATACATGAAAAACTTGCAAAACTTGCAAGTACTCATGAGCAAAAACCACAGCAGATTCCTTGCCAAAAAATTGCTAAAAACTCATGATTTTCCATGAAAAACTCATCTATATGATATAGTTTTTTTGTTTTTTACCTAATGTTAAAAACTTTAAATGATTTTTACATTTTGAGCACATGATTGGTGACAATTGGTGGCAATTTAGGGCATGCAAACCTAGGGGGAACCCAAGGGCCACCCAAAGAAAAAAAATCATTTTTAAGAAATACTTTTATAAACAAAAAAGCATCAAATACCTAATTTTTCCCTTAAGTGATAAAATTGTGAAAACGACATATGCCATGAAGGTTTATGTGGTTTCAAATACCTTAATTTGGGCTTGGTTTGAAAATGGTGTGCCCCCAAACCTCCACTAGAGGTGCTACCCCTCAACAACGCTAGGGCATTTCCCTTAGGCCACCATGAGGGGCACTACCCCTCAATCCTACTGGTGGTGTTGCCCCCAACCCCCCACTAATTATTGGATCTCTTGTCACATAAGAAATTTGATTACATAAGAAATTTGATTATAGTGAGGTGACAAGGAATTGGGGTATAACTCGAGTGTGCTGACTTAGACATTATCATCACACAACTTGCCAACAATCTCTTTAGATGAGGCAACTTCTACATATGACATGGCTGGTGGAAATGCCATTCCAACTCATTTAGAGGTTGAACTTGTTTTTTGGTCTAAGATATGTATTAAGCTCTAACTTTGATTTATATATGATGGAAATCAGTAATATGTGTTTTTAAAGAATATTTGTAAATATTTATATATTTTGAAATGTTTGAAATTTTTTTCAATTTTTTCTTCGAGTTTTTGCTCAGTCCTGAGTTTTTATTAAAATTGGGCCTGCCAGGTCCGATTTTTTCAACTTTGGATGATCTCATAAAACACATTCTTAGCACTAACTATATCATGATCTAAATTCCAAAAACTTATAGAGCAAGATCATTGCTGGTGCCAAGATGACACTAAAAGATAGTTAAAACACTAGAGCAAACTTGATAAAACAAACATTCATAAGAGGCAACCTAATAACTAGAAACAAGTTCAGCAGCAGCATTCATGGCTAGAGGGCCTCCCCTCTCTAATAAAGCAAGAGCAAGTTCAGGCTCATGCCACCATTTCAACCTCGCGGCCAGTCTTTTGAGGATTTCTATATTTACTTCACAAATCCAGTTAGGAGAACAATTAATTACCATTGCAAGGAAGCCCACTACATATGCTCTCCATGTTGCATATTCACATCCCACAGACATGTTCCCGTCAATTGCACTTGCCAGAAAGTCCATGTGGTTGCCAACAATTTGGGCCCTCTTCTTTGAAGATGATGAAGTGTCTACTCCCCATGTGTAAGCTCCACAAAGAAAGGAAAATTGTGCAATTGTATAGCCTTCTAGTGTAGAAACACTTGCTGCACTTTTTGTCTTGATTCTGTTTCCAGACAAAAACCAAGTTGGCAAGGTTTCTTGATAAAGAATTTGAACCAGTCCCAAACCACCAGAAATAGAGAGTAAGGAAGCTCCCAGGGAAGAAGCTAGTTTAGCTTTTTCTAATGCATTTGCCAATGACACATTTTGAGATTTTAAGCGCTGTGGAGCTCTAAGGGATTGGCCAGAATGTTGGCAACCCATTCCCATATTTACAAAATCTTTTACTGCATCAACCACAAGTGAGAGAATTTCTTCAGCTACAAACTTTATGTCATACATTGAGTTATAAGTCCGGAGATAAAGGAAGCCAGGTGCTACTGGAGATATGCCACAAGGAGAGGAGTGTGAGGAGTAACCATGTCCCAACAATGCTCCTATTCCACCATGAACTGTCAGCTTTGACATCAAATTGTTTGTAGATCCAAGAGTGGCAGCAAAGCAACTTTTGAGAAGCTGAACAAGAGCATGCTTATCATGCATGAATACAGTACGTGAGGAACAAAAGACAATAAAATCATGCCATCTTCGGACCTTTTGACACCAGAGTGCCGCAACAATGGGCATGCAAGGCCATGGACATCCAGCCGCAGCAGTTCCCAGAACTAAACCAGCAATACCGGTCATTAATTCCGAATGCTTATCCAACTTGAATGTTATTGTTAGACTTACAAGTGCTGCTAATGGCAATGGAAGGGTAGCTGATGTATTTCCACCTGTTAAATTATGCATCATGAGTCTTTCAACAAAATTCTCTAGTAAATCTATTGTACAGAGGCTAAAAATCAAAACCAATACCTATGACAAGGCTTGGTACATGAACACCTGTATCAGCTAGTATCTCCTTTATCACAGCTTCAATTGACAAAAGATTTGCAGCAGGACTTGGCCAATCAGTTCCATTCATTGATGCAGGTTTCCAGACACCTCTAGTAACCTCTGCAGAAAAGTAGCTGACTATTGTTCCAACGGAGGCTGGAAGAAAATCCACAAGGACTCGAAGGCCTGCATTTGAAAAAATATATATAAGAGATCAGTCACGCTAACATAGTACACTAGCACCAATTTCTAAAGGAATCACCAGAAGTCTTATGGCATTGTAACTTGAAACTGCAATGGAAAAGTGCTACTTGTATTTGTTCTATATCTATTATATTGCATATCTCCCAATATTGTCACACAATGACTATAATCAGAATTATTTGTTTGGTTTTTTCCTTACATTAAGGGATTCCTTATGTGTTTTAGTCTAAAATAAGAAATAATTCAGATTCGGTCCTAAAACATTCCTGGTGAAATATAAGGGAGAATTCACAGTAATTTTCAGAAGGCTTTATATTAAGATTCTGCAAACCATCTTTTCCACCACTCTGAAAACAGATGCATCTTTCATAAACATTGTTTTGTATGCAAGCCACATCGCTCATTATTTTTTGAAACTAAATTTTCCAGGTAGATTTCTATCTGAATTTTAGGTCCTCACAGGTATGTTGGTATATCTGATATTAGCATGAACACTTCTCTGAAGATCTTGATTTCATTAAAAAAGGTATTAGATGCTTCCATTAATTTAGTTCTTGAGACTGGCAGTAATCAATGCACTTCAATTTGCACTGCATGGCAATCTAACGCTGAATGTGTTGTATTTAGAGTTGTTAACCTTATAAAACTCGCTACTATGTATATTCTTGCTTTTATTGTAAAACACGGATCAAATTATCCTTGATTTCTCTTTTCATAAGAGAGAGGCCAACAGACTTTTAAACTATTGTCATATGTTAAATTTTTATATTCTGTTGCATGCTTATGACTCATGGAACTCCTAGATGTTATATTTCAGCCTTAGTTTCTTGTTCTGCAGAAATCTGAACATAGAGGTAATCTGTTAACCATTACAGAAATACAAAATGTGGATTTTATTACAGTATTTAATTTGGAACTCAAATGCATTTTATAGGCTCATGCACAATAAATGTGATGTTCCAAATATTGATTAGGAGATGGACTTAAAAAAGAGAGAAGAAAACTCGGGAATTGAGGGGAGCTGTGTGAGGGCTACCTTGTCCACTATGAAGTTAACCACACAAGCTGCCAGCCACCAAGTTCCTAAAATGGCCTTACATAGGACTTAACTCAAGTGAGATTAAACAGGAATTATATATAAGGAAGTCCTCTTCACATTTCTACCTATTTATTGTGAGAAAAAATTATTCCAATAGTTTGAAATTGAGAGAGGAATGCACAAATTGAGAAGAAATGCTATTTTCATCTGTCATTTGTTCTATTATTTGTGGTCTTTCTGTGCTGCGCACTGCTACAACATATTCAATTTAGTGCTGTTTTAAGGTCAGCAACTCAGTGTAAGGGGATACAACTTGAATTAGAATTAGGTTCCTCGATCTCCAACAAGCACAAGAAGAATGTGGGCCTGGTTTTGAGATGGTTAACTGCTTATCTAAGATAATTACTGTATTTGTACAACTTATTCTGATTTACACCGTTGTGTGGGTGATTGGCACATATTAACTTAATTAGTTTTAACTTATAGTTTAATTCAGCCTCACAAAAGGGGTTTATCCTGCCTCCATGACCATATGATGCTGATTGTAGTATGCAGAAAAATCCACAGATTAATAATCCACACTTTCTTCAGCCTCACAAAAGGGTTTTATCCTGCCTCCATGACCATATGATGCTGATTGTAGTATGCAGAAAAATCCACAGATTAATAATCCACACTTTCTTTTGGTTTATTTCAAGCAACATTTCTTTTGGTAAATATAACCAAGAAACAGCTACATATTTATCAATTGCACAGCTTTGAGCTATTGGTATTATCTCTACATATGTTGCTAATTAAATGAAAATGCTATTTAAATTAAATACAACATAAATAGTGTTGAAAACATCTATTGATGTGCTATTTGCTGAAATACTTTACTGTTGCAGTATAGAAATGGAAATTATGCACAAAGGAGACAATAATATACATAAGTATATACCATCAATATTTATGTCATGCAAACCCTTTTGAGGTAGAATTTACCAGGGGAAAAGCATAAACTTTATTATTCTTCTCAAAACCAGATGCGTGAATATGTTACAGAGATTTATGCCCATCATGGAACTATGGAGATTTATGCACTTTACTTTTGCATTAAGGTAGCTTTTTTCCCCATCTTGAACTACTACTTACAAACACATGCTCTCAGCTTCAACTGCCAGAAGTGTGTCTAGTGAATGATCCTTCCAACTACAGGAAGATGGGATTTGATGTTGTCTCAGATTACCATGATCATTTTCTCAACTCCTGGGTGTCATTTGGCCCTTCCTCCAGTCAGAGACAAGATCCTGTCAATCAACCATCCATTTTCACTGGTTTTAGGTTCATTTCCACTGGTTGGCAGACAATTTCTACCAGATACATTGCATGTGCAGTTTAACTGGTTATATGATTGAATTTCTTGCTGAACATTGGTGGGTAGAGAGAATGGGTTGTCTAGCCACTCCGTATCAATTTTCAGCTCATTTTAACATCATGTGTAAGAGTTTTGGGTAGATGGAAAGGTGTCTAGCCGTTCCATATCAATTTTTAGCTCATTCTAATATCATATGTAGGAGTTTCAGCTTCTGCACTAAAACTTCATGTTGTTCCTTAACATTTCTCGCCATTAGCAAATTGAGAACCCATCAGATGCTCTCAGATATCCCTCAAACTGCAGAGACTGACTCTGACATGTAGTAGATTGTGTGTCAAATTTTAAAGGCTCGTGTTTACATTCAAGTGGGAACCCCAAACAAATGGTCTCTAGCCCAAGGCAGTTGACTAGTCAATCACCACATTTATTGCCATCCCTTACTCCAAACTGAGTGGAATGACATATTGGATTCCTGAAAGAATATGTTGATTCAGTTCCAATTATTCACAAGTCCTAAAAGTAAATAACACAAGGGAACTGATAAATTATGTATTCTGTGCATCCAGTGGATTTGAGATAAGAAAAGTTGATGAAATATGGCATGCACTTATCATAAGTAATACTTGTTTGTCATAGAAGCAGATATCTTTAAAATATCACATGTTCAGATATATCTTTTCTCATCAGGGTTCCCAGTTTCTTTTTCAAAATATCTTTGACCATGATTTTGACTAAAATTTTCACCAATATATCATGATATTATTGGCTATTAACACTGGTAATACCACAATAAATTAGTTTTTTTATAAGCATCAGACCTGTGACCTTTTATCATTCTTCAGTGGGATTTTTATAAACGAGTTACACACCTTGAATGGTGTAAGTAGCAGTTAAGATTTCCAGCAGCCATTATTGAATATCAGTTAGATCTGTTGCCAAGGGATACTGGCAATTATTGTCATTATTTCAAAAATGAATGTAGTTATCTACAGTTGTGAAGACACTTGGTACAATTGGTATTGAAAACCTTCTAAATAATGAACATGATTGTTGATATTGTGATTAGTGATTATCATTGTTACCTTTGATAACCACGACCACCGCTATCATTATTTATGATTCATGAGCATTGTCACTACTAGATAAAATTGTAAAATGATAATGCTATCCTTTATAAGTAGTATCTCTTTACTTTTGTTGAGTCGGCCGTAGTCGGCCTTGATCGTAGTTGGCCAATTGCTAATAAAACTATAGTTAGTGGGAATAATACATGTCATGTACTTTCGGGTAATCAAGTCCCGATTAATGATAACTGTTGTTATGAAACGTTGTGTCGGTTGGTTACTTAACTACCGCCGAATGTTATATGTACTCAATTTGCTATAGTCGGGAGGTGGTTATGTGTGAATAGTCATGGTTGATAGCACTGTTGATACTCTATGATTGTACATGGTGATATCTCTGATAAGGAATAAAGCATCTAATGTTCAAACATGATATATTTCTATTCTATTGTTTTGCTCCATGTTCTGCATATGATTTAGTTTGCTCAGTAGTATGTAAGACTTGAATTACATTCCGTAGGGAAAACATTTGGTGTCGTTGCCTGAGTGGACTAGGGAATCACTCGTCATGGCAGCGTAATGGGTCTCCCAGCAAATGAGCCCGTGAATAGCAATGAGGAAAGGGAAGACCTATTGACTGAAGATCTTGTCAATCTGTGGAAGATATCTTTACGTGATCACATACGGAGGGAATCTCGCAGGCGGGAGATCCCCGAGGAAGTTATCTGGGATAGGCTGGAAGTGAATGACGAGGTGGATCACCTCCTGAATCGTATGCCCAGACTGCTGGCCCGTCATTTCATTATCCTGCAGGACCTCCGAGAAGAAGAGGATCGGGAACGGTGAAGGCAGCAAATACTACAGCGCTACGAAGAAAGAACCAAACAAGAAGAAGAACGAGACACTAGCCGAAGACGTACATCCGGTAGTCAGCAACGATCACCTGAACAAATTTTAAATGCCCGTACGGCCAAACAAAGACAAGAATCAAGTACTTGATAGGCACGAGACTTAGGAAGAAAAGGTTCGGCGATCACTTAGGCTGCAAGAACAAGAAAACCGGCGACAAAGACTGAAGCAAGCTGGTAAGGAATTGGATGACGATCTAATTGAAATAAATTAGAGTATTAAAACAACTTATGAGAATCTAACACGAATAGACACATCCATTGGAAGAGCACACCAAAGTTTGACTCCGTACGTAGGAAGGTATGATCCTTATGAGAACGAAGATGAATTAAGTAGTAGCATCAGACGTTTTTGGGAGTTGTCCTTATCAGATGACAACGAACGGCTAACGAGTGGAAGATTTGAGCTCAGTACCCCAAGGCGAAGAGAGTACCGAAGGGAACTCCAGGAGACTCACGGTGTCAAGGACGCTGACGGAAGACGTGGGAGTGACTCGTACGTGGCCGCGAGTGCAAGTGACACACCGAAATGTAGCGGGGAAACTAGTCTAATCAGGTCCAACACACAAGGAGGACAGCGGGGAAAGATGGCTACTCCAGAGCAGCAGAAGCTGCCGAAGTTTATGGGAATGGGTTAGAAGATCCAGTACGGTACTGTAAGACATGTGAAACTATCTGGATAGCCAGCGGACAGGATGATCTAGACCAATGGCTAAAAGCATTCCCAGCAACACTCAGAGATAGTGCCATTGATTGGTACTCTGAATTAGATCAAGCGCACAAAGCAACATGGAGATTGTTGAAGACAGCATTCCAGGAGGAGTTCAAACTCCTACGAGATGACAGTGAGATTGTCACAGAGATATACAATACTAAACAAGGAAAGCACGAGAGCGTGCGGACCTACAATCGGAAATTAAAAGATTTGATAGGGAAGCTTGAGGCACAGCCAGCGGATGGCCTAAAGAAGAGATGGTTTATTGAAGGATTGATTCCCTTGCTTTGAAGAAAAATGAAAGTAGTACCACCTTCCTCATACACTAAAGCATATAACCGAGCAATGGACATTGAAAGCGAGAACAAGACATCCTTGAAGGGAAAGAAGAAAGATGATGAAGAGAGTGCCGAGGAAAGTGACGATGAATCAACAACCGTACAAGCCCTTCGTCGTGACATGCTACGGATGATGAAAGAGCTGAAGGCTGACAAAGAAGGGTCCAAGGAAGTGAATGAATTATGGTGTACCGAATGCAAAATGGAAGGTCATACAAAGGCGAACTGCCCGAAAAAACTGTTCTATGACATCTGCCAGGTTATGGGACACTCCGTCAAGGAGTGCCCATACAACTTAAAAACACAGAGTTCGCAAGTGTTCTTCACACAAGGAGAACAGTCAACCGCACCGACCACATTGCCAAAACCTCAGAATAACAATGCATCCCCGAGTGGCTACTGCAACAATCGGAGAAACAATACGCCAAGAAGTAAAATCCAGTACAACAGCAAAGGTAGACCCATGATCCAATGCAAGAAATGTAATGAATGGGGTCACTTTGTGAGGGATTGCCAAAGTGGTCAAGGCACTGGGGGGAAACTATGTAAATGGTGTGGTCTTGGTGAGCACAAAGACACCGACTACCCAAAACAGAAAGGCATCAATATGCTGGAAGTGGCCAATGAAGAAGTCTTGGCAATAACAAGGGCACAAGCAAAGAAGACTAATTATCCAGACCCTCATACAAAGAAGGAAAGACTTCGAGAAGCCAGGGAAGAAATAGAAGAAGCTATGCGAAATGAACAAGGAACTTCCAAAATGGCCAGTACGTCGTTGCAGTCGTAGTCGGAGAAGAACATAGTACGGCAGGTGCTTCACACAACCGTACCAATCAAGGTAACTGACCTTCTGCAAACGATGCCTCAACTGAGAGTAGCACTTACAAATGTTATTGAAAATAATCTTCAAAAGGGTCTGACAGAACAAATGACAAAACTGGTAGTAGAGACCATCGATCCAATGCTCCTTGCACTAAGTATCGGGAGGAAACCAACCGTCGTACAGATGGAAATTCTGGGAATGAAACTCTCTAACACCATTGTTGACGGTGGTTCAGGGGTGAATGTCCTACCTAAAGAAACATGGAAGTGCTTGGGTAAGCCAACTCTTTGGCCTCCGAAATTTCATCTGCTAGGAGCAGACCAGCATGGCATCAAACCCCTCGGTACACTAATGGCGCAAAAGGTATTGATCGGTACACAACAATTTTTGTTGAATTTTGTTGTCATCCCACTCGAAAGAAGGCGTACGATGCATTGTTGGGACGTGGATGGCTGATTGCTGCAAAAGCAAACCATAACTGGAAAAGGAATACACTGTCAATCAAGAACCACGGGTGGAAGTATACCATTGATCTAAAGAACTAGGCAGTTATTGAAGAACTGGCATCATCAGGATCCGAATCGGAGGGAGGATCGGATGTTGATGAAGAAAGAAAGATAATGGAGCCGAACGAGGAAGGAATAGTAGAGATCGGCAGTTGCTCCGAGGATGAAACAAGTTCATTAAACGGGTTATTCCATTGGCAGATGGAAGACTACGAGGTCTTTCACCCCGATTGCAATATGCTACAAATCAGAGAAGGGGGAGAGGAAGGCGACAATGCCTCGACCAGTCAAACATTTCCACCTGAGTACGGTGAATATAAGGAAGGGGTGGCTGAATTGGATGAAACACCAACACATAAATTCGAACGAGACAAATTCATTAAGTACGAGGAACTGACACTAAAGAAGGTCAACCTCGATGAGCCCGAGAAGCTTAAAGAGATCCTTGTCGGTGATGATTGGGACCCCGTACCAAAGGCGGCTGCATTCAAGATCTTCATGGAATACAAGGATGCCTTCACATGGACATACAAGGACCTTAAAGGCATACCGCCAGAGTTGTGCGTACATAGGATTCCTCTCGTACCAGGAGCCCAACCCGTACGGAAGAGGCCCTATCAGATGAATAAAAGCTATGTCGCCAAGGTACAAGAGGAAATTGAAAAGATGTTGGAAGCGGGCATCATCTTCAAGGTAGAAGTCAGTGAATGGGTATCACCAATCATCATATCCCTGAAGAAAGAAACAAAGCGGATCCGAATATGTGTGGACTTCCGGAGTTTGAACACAGTAACCATCAAGGACCCATTTCCTATCCCCTTCACCAATACAATTCTCGAAGAAGTTGTCGGGCACAAGATGTACTCGTTCCTAGATGGGTTCTCGGGGTACAATCAGATCAGTATCGCAAAGGAAGATAAACTAAAGACAACTTTTGTGGTGGAGGACGGAGTGTACGTGTACAACCGGATGCCGTTCGGGTTGTGTAATGCGCCAACCACTTTCCAAAGAATAATATTGCATATCTTTGACAAAATGTCGATAGGCAACTTCAAAGCCTTCCTCGATGACTGGTCCATTTATAGTGATGCAGAGAAGCATATGAAGGTCCTCGGAGAGTGCATGGAAAGGTGTTGAGTGGCCCATCTGGCATTGAATCCTAGGAAATGCAGGTTTATGGTGCCACAAGGGAAATTGTTGGGGCATATCGTATGCAAGGATGGACTAAAGACAGACCTAGATAAGGTGCGAGTGATCATGCAGATGGAGGCTCCAGAGAACATCACGGGGGTGAAGTCCTTTCTCGGGCATGTGGGGTACTACCGGCGGTTCATCAAGAACTTTGCACAGGTATCTTACCCTCTAGACCTGCTGACCAGGAAGGGACAACCCTTCATATGGGCTGAAGAACAGGAAAGAGCATTCAATGAACTAAAGGATCGGTTGATCAGCTCGCCCATACTGGCATACCCCGACTAGAACAAGGAATTCCACGTACATGTGGATGCCTCAAACTTCGCCATTGGGGCGATGCTAGCATAGGTGGGAGCACACAGGTTGGACCATCCGGTATTCTTTGCGAGTCAGCTGCTTTCAAGAGCTGAAAGGAATTACAGTACGACCAAGCGCAAAGCACTAGGAATGGTCTACTCCGTACAAAAATTCAGACACTACCTCCTAGCCACACCGTTCACCTTTTATGTGGATCATCAAGCCTTAATGTATTTAGTAAACAAGTCGATCATTTAAGGACGAGTGAGCAGGTGGCTACTATTGCTCCAAGAGTTTACATTTACTATCGTCGTACGACCGGGTAAGAGCCATGTGATTGCTGACCACTTGTCCAGAATCCGGTCGAGCGAACCTGCCGAGGGAGGGGTGAATGAAGATTTTCCGGATGCACACTTATTTCAGATCGCAATGTTGCCCTCATGGTACGAAAAGATTGGAGAATATTTGTCCACATCCACATTTCCGAAAGAAATGCCACCAACTGAAAGAAGGAAGCTCGTCTTGAAAAGTAAGACATTTCAGTTGATCAATGGCTTGCTCTACAAGATGGGGCCTGATCAGATCCTCCGGAGATGTGTCATAGAAGAAGAAATACCAGGCGTACTGAAGGAGGCACACGAGGGTCTGGCTGGTGGTCATATGGGCCCAGATGCTATAGCGAGAAAAATTCTTTTGGCAGGCTTATGGTAACCGACGATGCACACAAACGCTAGGGAGTGGGTGTTAGGCTGTGACACCTGCCAGAGGGTCAGGAAACCATTGAAGTAGGACTTCATGCCACTGCATCCCTCTCAACCACAAGAGTTGTTCGAATGATGGGGATTGGATTTCATTGGACCATTGAAGGTAAGTCAGTTGCATCAGTGCTAATACATTGTGGTTGCTACTGAATATCTGATGAAGTGGGCTGAAGCTAGAGAATTGCCAGACAACACAGCACAAAGTACGACAAGATTTATCTATGAGCAAATAGTGACATGGTACGGCATCCCTATTCAGATCGCAAGTGATTGTGGAGGGCATTTTGTCAACCATGTCATTAGACTGATGACGACGGAGTTCCGAATCTTTCACAACCTATCAAGCCCGTACTACCCAAGAGCTAACGGCCAGGCAGAGTCTACAAATAAAGTGCTGGTATCAGTTATTCACAAGTCATGTGGCGTAGAAGAAGGTGATTGGGAAGAGAGATTACCAACCATCCTGTGGGCATACCGTACAACATACAAGGTAACGACGGGCCACACGCCCTTTCAATTAATGTACGGTCAGGAAGCAGTAATGCTGATGGAGTACATGTTACCTTGCTTAAGGATAGCCGTAGAGAACCGGCTGGGTGATACTGAAAGTTTAAAAGAACGACTATACCAACTTAATAAACTGGATGAGCGAAGGATAATGGCACAATGGGCAATGGAGAACATGCAACAACGAAGGAAATATTGGCACGATAAGCATCTCCGGCGAATGAACTTTCGACTGGGACAGTTAGTTTTGAAATATAACGGCCGCAACGAAATCAAGCCAGGGAAGTTCAAAGTTCGTTGGTTAGGACCGTTCCAAGTTTGGGAAGTCTATGACAATGGCTCTATAAAGCTTGAGAATTTAGATGGGTCACTACTACCAGAAGCAATCAACGGCTCTAAATCGAAGCAGTATTAGGAAAGAAAGGAGAAAAAGGATACTATAGCAATCAATATACTAGGCTATGCTACCAAGGAAGATTGGGCAGTGCAAAAAGAGGACTCGCAAGAACATGACTGGGGTTTGGGAGGCCCCGGATATGCAGCCGAAGGAGTTTGGATGGAGTCAGGCGTGGACCAAATCATTGAAGAGAGTTTTGTATAGAAAAGAGTAGAAGGAATTGTAGTACCTCGGATACACAAGCACCTGACCAATGCTGTGTTCGGGACCCCTACCCTCTGGCGCCGAACAGGTGGCCACTGGCACTATGTGGCTCCTTATGAAGGCGTAAAAAGAGGGTACATAGCCAAGGAACTGGGCAAAGAGGCTCAAGAGGAAAAGGAAAAACAAATGGGCCAAGAACAAAATGAGTACCAAACTAATGACGAGGTTGACTAGAATGATGAACAATGGGCAACCTACTTTGAGAAGAAGGCTCCCTGCTTGAAGATGGTGCTAAGAACAAAAGATGTGTTCGTGTCAACCGTAGATGGATATACAAAGGATCTACTTAAAAAAATGCGAAGAGAGAAGGAAAGTGCCAAAGGTTACAAGGCTAGCAACTAAGGAGGGACTTTGGAAGATAATACCTAACTTAGCCGGGCCACCGCTCGTACAAGGAGACGACGTCACGTGGTATCAACAGTACGGGTGAAGGTACATCGATGGTAGTTTTAAAGGTATTGGCCCTACTCCCCTACTTGACAAATGGTTTGATATAGAATACAAAGGAACATGTTGTGAAGAGGAATGTTACAAAAGGCCTCCACACATGTAAATGGTATTACACATCTGAATTAAAGGTTTTGAAACATGGCGAAGTGAGAGGAACAAAGAGAAAAGAGGAAAAAGAAGAGAGAGGAGATGAGAGAGAAAATAAACAAAATTTGAAAAAATTAAAAATAGAAAAGAAAAAAGCTACAAGAAATCAAAAAATGAAGGAGAATAAAAGAATAAATGAAGAAAAACAAGGAAAATGCAAGAGAGAGTAGAGAAGAAAAAAATAAAAAAAATATGAAGGAGAACTTAAAAGAAATGAAGGAAAGAAAAGAAATACAAGAAGAGAAAAATAAAAGCATAAAGAAGAAATTCAAAAGTCGAATGGGAAAAATGATGGCAATAAAAATAAAGTCAAGAAGGATGAAAGGTCGCCTTTTGATGCATCGTACAGTAAAGGTAAGAGGAGTTTGGCTGAAAAAAATACAAAACTCAAACATACTAGGTAGTGCGAGCTCGCCAACGAAAAGTGATGAAAGCAGAAGAAAATCGTACGGATTGATAAGATCACACGACGCCATCTAGACAGTAGATGAAGTACAAAGGAAACACATAAAGGAAGTGAAGCATAATGAAGATACTGTATGGCAAAGCAGAGAGGAGGTCGTACGATGCAATAGACTGCAAGAGCAGGTCGTACGGATTTAGGGATACAATAGCATAAAGATTGTACGGATTAAGGGAGGAGAATCAGGCGTACAAATACCTATTCACATGACTAGCGTACGGCCCAAGTACATCATAAGGAATTGGGTGCCCTCCTTCACTGTATGGCATAAATCACCAGGTGGTCTCGAGCAATATTCATCAAGTCTCCCAGTCGTACGGAATATAGAAATTCTTCCAATCGTACGAAATACAAAGATTCTCCCAGTTGTACAACAGTCCCAGGGTATCCAGGCCATACGGCAGTCACTTGTGCTTCAAGTCGTATGACATTCCCAAGTTCTTCAAGTCCAAGTTCTCCAGTCCGTACGGCAGTCCCTTGTGCTTCAAGTCGTACGGCATTCCCAAGTCCAGGCCGTATGGCAGTCTTTGATTCTTCAAGGCGTACAACATTTGCAGCTTTTTCAAGAATTTCGACAGTCCCAGGTTCACTCGGTACAGCAGTTACTGAAGTTCGACAATTTCGGCAACCGTCTGGAAGGAAATAAAATTGGCTAGAATCACCAAACCGATAATACAATGGACAAGGGAAAGAAAATTGTGCAACATAAGTTGAAGGTGGCCTTGACAGGAAAGAAAAATAAAATGGATGCAGACGCTGAAACAATGTCCTAGGAAAATTTAACTGGCAATGAGTGCAAGCAGTGGTGGCGCAGCACGACCGACGACCATGCTTTGAAGATTGCACTACAACACGCTCGGGTGGATAAAGCTATCCTGGTGCCATTCTTCAATTCACGAGAGTTTGAGCCTTGGCTGAAAGCCATGGTGGATAATTATTGTAGGCACACGCACAAGTCGGTGATAAAGTACAAAGGCTGTCCGATTATAGTTTCATTATGGCCGCAGGATTTTGAGCGAGTTTTCGACATTCCAGTCACAGGGGTGGGAGTCAATAAATTGAAGAAGATGACGCAACAGCATAAAGAAGTCCTAAGCAAGCTGGTGTGCCGAAATGATTTAACACTGGAGGAGAAAGATACTATATGGAATGCAGGCAACTGAGGCCTCCGGAAACATTATCTAGCGACAGCCGAATGGAAGTGCCTGTTAGATTTAATGAAGTGTCGACTCACAGGTGCCAGCTGAGCGTCCGACATTGCCATCTGGATGGTAGATTACATGGTGGCATTGAGCATCGACCGAGTATATAACTGGGCACGGTTACTTGCCGAGCGAATGCGAGAATTTTTATCCCAGTGGCACAAAGCTTTTTATATGACGCAACATGCCATTGCTCTCTTTCTGGATGATGTGCATACACAAGTACCTAAAGGCAGATGGGGCCGATTGCAGCCTCTCACCCATCTAGACCTAGGCTTGCCGACGATATTCTACTAGACAGGATTGGAACTAAAGCAAGTCAGTGAAGGCACTACTACAGGGAAGAAAAAGAAGCGAAAAGAGGCATCGGTGGAAGAGGAAACATCGGCTGAAGAGGCATCTGAGCAGGGTGAAGCATCCGAACAGGGGGAACCTATTGATTTGTCTTCCTCAACATCGGCTTCTAGTTCACCAGTGGATGAGGAGGTGTCCATAGCTATAGGTGGCCAGGCAGCATTGGACGTGGGAGAGACCGAAATACCACTATTATAGTTGGCTGGGTTCACTCTTCCAGAACTGCCAGTCAGGGAGAGCCCACAGACAGTGACCTTCACCCTCCCAGTCTCGCCAGTCGGAGTTGGGCAAACACTGAGAGTAGCAACCTCATTACCAGGTGCATCGCTAGGTTGGGCGCCACTCGCTACGATACCATCGCGATGGGCAGCCACTGCATCGGCAGCTTCCATAGAGATATTGCCAGAGGCTCTTCCACTTGAACCACAACCAGGGTTGTCAGCAAGTAAGGGACTACCAAGATCGGCGGCTTCAGGAGTTGCAGTACCAGAGGAGCCACCAGTAACAGGGACATGGGGAACAATCACGACAAATGAGGAGGCTTCCCCTATTACACCGTCAAGAGCACCAGGGGTGGCTCAGATTGACAATTGGCTGGGATCCGTGGGCCTCACACTAGAAGTGGCCAAGCAGCCAGAGCAGCCGATGGGGAGTCCTTCAGAAGGATTAGTAGGCGAGGAAGGCCCTGCCATCCACACCCAGCAGAGCGAGATGGCCAGGCTCGCTAAGGAGACACTTTCCCAACCGGAGGCTAGGGCAGAGATGGCGCCAAGGACAACTGTGCATGAGCCCAAGCAAACAGTCAAGGAAGCACCTCAGGAGGACGAAGAGCCCTTCCTAGCCCCCGGCGATGAGGAGGATGAGGATGACTCCACTAATGGACTCGTAGTAGAAATGTCCCAGCCAGACCCATCAAATCCAGTGGGAACAGTGCAGTGCTATGTGGAAGAGCTAGAGCATATGGGCAGATTGATGATTCGGGTGGGCCAGGTTTCTAAAGAACTCAAGGTCGGCCGATCTCCTCTCATGAGACAGGAAGTCCAACGCATCCAAGGATTTGTACAGATGGGGTGCGATGCAGAGTTTACTCGGATATTCACGGGCGAGACTACTGCAATGTTGAGGGCATGGCGAGGTAGGCCACCATAGCTGGCAAGACGAGATGTTGTGGTTCTCGAGAGTTTATACCATATTGAGCTCGCATTCCGTGATGTTTTCTACCTTATGAAACGCCGGGTGTTCTCCACAGAGGTTGCAGTATCTTGAAAGGTGGAAGCATATAGACTCTTACAGAGGATTAAGGAGGAGTCAGCCGCTCAAATGACAAACATTCAAAATGACTTGGCAGAACAGACCCGACTAGCCAGGGATAGGGGAACCCAACTAGAGGCCTTGGAGACTCGGGTGCTCACCTTGGAAGAGGAGGCACGGCAGAAAGAGGGGGCATGGGAGCGTCGAGTAAAGGAATTGGAAGACCAGTTGGTAGCAAAGAGTGCAGCGGCAAACAGGATAAAGGCCAGTTGATGGAAGCAGCTCGTATGGTGAAGGCTGCCAAAGAGAGGGAGATACTTGCCGACCGACAGCTCTACACACGTATAGAGGAAGTGAGGCGACTGTGGGCAAAGCATTCCTCGACTACTCCAGCATCGTCCATGCATCCAGGGACGTCCTCACTTCCCCCTCATTAAATTTGTATATTTTGTCATTCCTTTGGGTTGTTATGTCGTCTGGAAGATGACTTCTTTTTAGGGGGGGATGATGTAAGTAGTATATCTTTACTTTTGTGTAGTCGGCCATAGTCGGCCTTGGTCGTAGTTGGCCAATTGCTAATAAAACTATAGTCAGTGGGAATAATACATGTCATGTACTTTCGGGTAATCAAGTCCCGATTAATGATAACTGTTGTTATGAAACGTCGTGTCGGTTGGTTAGTTAACTACTGCCGAATGTTATATGTACTCAGTTTGTTGTAGTCGGGAGGTGGTTATGTGTGAATAGTCATGGTTGATAGCACTGTTGATACTCTATGATTGTACATGGTGATATCTCTGATAAGGAATAAAGCATCTGATGTTCAAACATGATATATTTCTATTCTATTGTTCTGCTCCATGTTCTGCATATGATTTAGTTTGCTCAGTAGTACACAGTACTTGAATTACATTCCGTAGGGCAAACATCCTTTGACTTGTTATTATTGCATCACAGATATTAGCGCTGTCATTTCTACTTATCAATGGATAATGTTGTTTTTACTTCATTTGTAACCATAGTTGTGTTACTAAGGTAATTGTTTGGGAAATTTTGTTGTCACACATCAGCTGTTAAGAATGTCATACCAGTTGAGATTGGTGTCATCATCATTGTCTTTCTACATAACTATCCTTTTGTGATTAGTAATCTTCTTATGATCACTAATCAGTGGCATTATGTCATTATTGTGATCTGTATCATTCATAATCAGTATAGTGTTCTATAGCATTATTATTAGTACTGTGATAAAGTTAATATGGGCATAGGGATTTGGAAGATGAAAACCCTTTGATTCATCAGAGTGATTTCATTTGAGGATCACCAATGTGATGGAAGATTGCAATTATATTCAGTTTCAGATTATTATTTGAAGATTTTGAAGATTAAAAGTTTGTTGTATTCTGTAGTTCCAGTTTAGTATTTTTAGATTTCACCATAGAGCTTACTGCAGATTATGTTCAATAAGAAGGGAGGTTGAGTCAAACTAATTGATATTTATTTGAAGTGATTATTTTGGTCTTAACCTGCCATACATAGCATGCAAGCTATATTTGCTAGTGTTGTATAGTTAGTAAAAGGAGGCCACACTATCTTCAAGGGAATCAAAATATATTTTATGCTTAAGTTTTAATACTAAGATAAGGGAAGCAAATTGACTCCTTTCAAAGATTTGATCTTGTTTTATTTGGCTATGGTACATCCAAAATAGGATCCATATCAATTGTAAAGACTTCAATATTGTTCTTTATAGCTGCCATACTTTTAAGGGGAAATCACAGCTTTCAAAGTCTAAAAACTTCATTTTAAATCATTCATACCATTTCTATTATGTGTTGTCTTCAAAGGGAATGATTATTATTATTTTGGCTGGTGTACCCTTTTGAAAGAGAATAGCAGCATTCTTAAGGCATAATATTTCACTATTTGCTACAATAAACAGTAATTTGAGTGGTCATATGGCCAAACTCAAGATTGGCTTTCTGCTACTGTTACCACCTATAATATTATACCTATAATATTTATTTGACTTTTAGTTCTCTTCTTTTGGTTCTGATAAGAAGGTTATATTGACTGTATAACTCTAGTATATGTATAATTTCATCATTGTAACCTCTAGTTTGATGATGTTAATTTGTAGTTCTCTACCAGATCTCAATTTGATTTTGTAATATTTCTAGAAGGCTTGCCATCATAATCAACATTTCTTTACTTCTAGGTTTTGTAATAGTTTGTAGTATTGAGTTGTTACACCCCGTTTTTGTTTTACCAAGTTACTTTTAACTGTTATCTTAAAATGCATTTTGATACTTGATGATGACATTATGTTAGTTAACATTATGATGAAATTATATGCAATGAAATGTATTTGAATTTTGATGATTATATGTTATTGAAACAAGATTATGATTATGTCATGATTTGAAATGGCTAACTATTTAAATGATTTCTAAGTGAAATGCAGGATTATTTCTCTTGCCCTCCAAAGAGAGCAAGAGTATCACAGGAGAGGAATATAGACTTTGGAAAAACAGGTTATGCCATTTGAGTTCTCGCACACACTCATGTAAGTTTACCCTAAATCTATTGTCAAGTCAAATGGTGTGTTATTCTAAAAAAAATTGAGTCATTAGGTTAAGTCTAACCTAGTCAAGTCTTGTTTATCCTTTTTCGAAAAGAAAATTAAAATGTTTAACGTTATATGATTATCGATGTTAATCAATTAGATAATCTTGTTATTATGACAAAGTAAGTTGATCATAATGATTTTGTGATAATGGGTAATTAAATGTATATCGACAAAGAAAACCCAAAAGAATCCAAAGAACTATGGTGCACCAATTGTAAAATAGAAGGTCACGCTAAAACTAATTGTCCACAAAAATCATTCTCCAACATCTATCAGGTACTAAGACATTCTATCAAAGAATGCCCATACAATTTAAAAACAAGAAGCATAGACTGAAGACTCGGCAAGTTTTTGCAGGGACTCGTGGGACTTGCGAGTCTTAGGGCTCGCCAAGTCGACTCGCCATGGACTCACGAGCCGAGTCCTAGAGAGTCCCAGTCTCGGACTCCCGAGCCCTAGTGAGAGACTCACGCGAGTCCTAGGCTTGGACTCCCGACTCCCGAGCCAAGACTCTCGCCGCGACTGGAAGCTGCATTTTGAGCTTTAAAACATGTTTTTTTATGTTTTTTTTTCATTTTTCTCCTCTTTTTTTTTTATCGAAAGGCTATAAGCCTATATAATATATTAATATATATGGGATTTTAATTACAAAAGATGTCAAATAACTTTGACATTGTCTCTAAGATGACTAGAATTTTCCCTAATTTCCCATTATATGCCCCAGCCATTCATAGCAAAATTTCTAATACATAAGTAGGCCACATACTTGGAACAAAAGATGGCTGCAAATCAACAGAAAACTACTTTTTATCTTCCATCAGCCTATATCAAAAATAGATAATATTCCTATTTTAGATACTTATAAGACTATATATGCATATCATCATATGTATTGTAAGCGAACTGTAGAAAGATCCATTACTGATTTTCTCCCCCAACAATATGGCATTGTACTAAGTTTTCACCAATTTCTTCGTGAGCAGCATCATTAGCATCATTTTTCTCCTCTTGTTTGCCCAAAACATGTGTAATATTTGAATTATGACAATTGATAATCAAATTAGGCTCTTATGTTCTCTAAATGCATTAATTTCTTTTTTTTGTAAAACTGTGGTTTTTTCTTTGCCATCCTAGTCGAGTTTTTTGCCAAGTCCTAGCCAAGTCCCGATTCCGAGTCCTATTTTGGTCTGCCAAGTCTGCACCGAGTCCGAGTCCTATTTTGGGCTGCGAATTCCACACCGAGTTCAAGTCTTCAAACTTTGACAAGAAGCACACAAGTGCTCTTCACCCAAGGGGAATAGTCAACCCCTCCGACCATAGCTCCTAAACCACAAAATAATAATAATAATGCATCTCTTGGTGGATACCACAACAGAAGAGGAAATAATGACTGATACAATAACAATGGGCTGAGAAGTCGAATCCAGTACGATTCTAAAGTAAGACCCTTGATCCAGTGTCAGAACTGCAACGAATGGGGTCATTTCACTAGAGAATGCTAGAACAATCAAGGAAAAGGAGGAATGCCATGTAAATGGTGTGGACCGAGTGATCACAAAGACATCGACTGCCCAAAATAGAAAGGTATGAACATGCTGGAAGTAAAGGAAAAGGAAGTTTTGGCAATTACCAAAGCACAAACGAACAAGGCAATCTATTTAGACCCTCGTATGGAGAAGGAAAGACTTTGAGAGGCCAAAGCAGAAGTAGAACAGGCGATGGCCAAGGAAAAGAGAACCTCCAATGAAGCAGCAAGTACATCATTACAATCAAAGTCAGAAAAGAATATAATATAGCGGATGTTACAAACAACTGTACCTATCAAGGTGACAGACCTTCTACAAACAATGCCACAATTGAGGGTGGCAATTACGAATATAGTTGGTGACAATCAAACTTGATGGGAAGGTCCAAGCAAGGACATGGCAACAAAACAGCCACAAAAATGTGAACAAATGGGTGACCAAATGCTACTCACAATGAATCTCGGGAGGAAATCGGCTATCGTACAAAAGAAAATCATAGGAAAGAAACTCAAACACCATCATTGATGGAGGATCGGGACTAAACATACTATCAGAGGAGACCTGGAAATGTCTAGGGAAACCAACTCTCTGGCCACCAACATTTCACCTAGTAGGTGCTAATCAGCATGGCATCAAACCACTAGGTACACTGATGGCATAGAAGGTGACAATCAGCACACAATGATTTTTGTTGAATTTTGTCATCATCCCACTATAGAGGAAAGAATATGATGCACTACTCGAGAGAGGTTGCCTAGTAGCAATGAAAGCGAACCATAACTAGAAATGGAATACACTCTCCATCGAGAGCAATGGGAGGAAGAACGTCATTGAACTAAAGAATCAGACTGTGAGCAAAGAATTGGCATCCTCCGAGTCAAAATCTAGAGGAGGAGAATCAGAGGAAGAAGGAAGAAAATTCATGGAACCTAATGACGAAGGGGTACTTAACCTCAAGAATTGCTCCAAGGATGAGACGAGTTCTCTCAATGAGCTATTCCATTAGCAGATGGAAGATTATGAGGTGTTTCAACCTGAGTGCAACATGCTACAAATCAAGGAGATCGAGGAAGAAAACAAAGGTACAACTAGTTAGACATTTTCGTCCAAGTACGGGGAATATAAGGAGGGAGTAGCAAAACTAGATGACATACCAACCCACAATTTCGAACAGGACAAGTCAATCAAGTACGAGGAGCCAAAGATGAAGAAGGCAAAAAGACCTAAGGAAATGAAAAACCAAAAAAGAAAACTTAATGGTGAAGAAAAGAAAAAAAAGCAAAAAATTAAAAAATCAGCAAAGTTGAAAATTGAATAAAGCAAAAAATTTAAAATTCAAAGGAGCAAAAATATTAAAGCGAAATTAGGAAAAATTAAATTAAAGTGGGTGTGACAAAATAATTGTGAAAAGGAAAAAAATTGGAATAATTTAGAGGACGATTATTATTAAATTAAAAAGGAGAAAATCAAAGTGAAAAAAATAAAAGATATTAAAAGGCCAAAATATAAGGCATTCTTGAACCAAACCATACGACCATTAAGAAATTATGCTAGAGACAGAAAAACGAGCATAGAGGTAAGCACCGTACGATGAGGGAAGAAGGGCACCGTGCAGCAAAAAACAAAGGAATTTTTGCAAAGCGTATAGCTAACGAACTGCAGCAAACTGTATGGCATACAACTAACAAACAACAACTAGAGGTGAACACCGTACGAGGCACATAGGAATTTGTATGGTTCGCAAAAGATCACATCGTACGGCAAGAAACTTTAGGCACCATCATACAACATAATTCGTATAGTCACGTACAACACAAGGTGAGAGCAGTGATCGTATGGCGTACAATGACCAAAGAAGGAAATAGCTACACCGTACAAAGTCAAAGATACATCGTACGACCAGGCAGTTGTAAGGAGACCGTACAAGGGAAAGGTTGCAACAAAAAGACGAATGACGTACGACATGCGACTAAGAGTGTAGCGGTCCTTGAACGACATGGGCAAAACAATTTTCCACTAATTGACAAAGGGATTGTCTTCAGTGTACGACCTAAGGAGAGATTTAGAAGTGCAGTACGGTGGAGTAAGCCCTGCGTATGACCCAACATCTACATAGTATGGCTGAAGGAAATTGTGCAAGGGAGACATTGGAGAGTACAACAGATTGAAACACAAAGTTGGCGAGTTCGTTGTTGTAACCATTTTCGAGAAAGACATTGTCTATTTAACCCATATAGTGTCAAAAGTTTATTGCCAAATAGACATGGCTACTGGTAGTAGTAAAGGCAAGCTACCAACACCTTTTAGACCCCGCGTTGCATCGGGAAAATGGAAAAGGTTAAGGATGATGAGACCATCACATCCAACACCATCACCTGGGAGTCTTAGTGACAATGAGTTTCGATCATGGTGGTTGAGAGCACAGGATGATAACATTCTGAAAGCAACACTTCAACGCAGGCAGGTTAACAAGCCCACTCAACTGACATTCTTCAATTTGAGGGATTTCAAGCCTTACTTGCACCAAATGATTGTACAGTACAACCAACACTCTCACAAGTTGGTGATTAACTACAGAGGATGCCCGGTCATGATATCCTTCGCACCTACAAAGTTCACCAAGGTATTTGGAATACCTTCGAGAGGAGCATCAATAGCCAAACCAACGGGGAACATGTCATGACAGTAGGAGTCACTCCTGGAGAGAGTATGTCATTCATACCTCACCTAGCAAGAGAAGGATAGTATCTAGAGCGTGGGTAACAGAGGTCTAAGGAAAAACTTCCTTGCCACTCCTGAGTGGAAATGTGTCCTCGACTTGATCAAGTGCAGACTCACAAGAGCTAGTAGAGCATCGGATATTGCAATGTGGATGATTACCCTCATGGTCAGATTGAGTATGGGGAGGGTGTATAATTGGGTGAGTGTACTCTCTGAGAGGATACGAGAGTTCTTGTGCCTAAAGCACAAGGTGCTCTACATGACACAACATGCCATTAGACTCCTACTGGACAACATTTATACGTAGGTACCCTCCGATAAGTGGGGTAGATTTCAGCCCGTAGGCCAACTAGATGCATCATAACCAACTATGTTCTATTAGGAAAACTTGGGTGTGCAAACAGTGGGGGAGGAGACACCTCAGCCAATGGCACCACCGGCAAAGAAGAGAATGCAAAAAATCTTCACCTACTTCACCGAGTGGAGACGACTACGAGGCCATAGAGCTATCTTCCTCCATAGAGATGAGTACGGAGGAGCTATCACTTGTAGGAGAGGCATACTATCAGGAGGACATTGAGGAGGCCATCCCCATACAACTAGCTAGCACAATATAGCCAACCATCCCCGTGCAACCAACCACGGTACCGATACTTGTTGAAGTTGTAGCTCCATTTGCTACAACACCAACGACACCACTACTAGCACCAACAGCAGTGCCACCTTCAAGCAAAGACACTGAAGAGGATACAAGGATAATGACTAGCTTGGTTTGATGGGGGCACCAATAAATGCCCCACCACCAAAGTCGCCAGGATTATTGACTAAGGGCATAGAGACACCACATGAGTGAGATCCAGCTGACATGGTAGTTGACACTCAAATGGGCCCTTCAGATCCCTCATGGCCAGCTTTGCTAGCCACTGCCATGGTGACAACACCAGACATAGACCCACAACCACATCGGGCAGAGTCCAAAGGGGAGTCAAGTGAGGCTAAGTTCGATGGGGTATTCATTGAGATTGGTCGATTGGATGCATATGACCCCATCGGCACAACACAATAGTATCTTGGAGAGCTCCAATCCATGGCCAAGGTGATGTATAAGGTTGGGGAGATATCTCAACAGCTCAATATCGGACATTATTTGTTAGTTGCATAGGAGGCGGAGAGGATCCTGGCTTTCATGCAGATAGGATGTGAGGGAGAATTTTTCAGACGCTTCATCTCACATGGGTGGTCAGGAGTGGAGACGGCCAAGATGTTGGCGGACTGGAATCCTCTGAGACTTGCAGCTAGAGGGAGGCATGACAGAGTTCTATTAGCCCTTCACGAGATGGAGCTTTGCTACCGAGATGTCTTTCTCAGATTGCATCAACATATGGCTTCCATTGAGGAGGCCACACAATCGAGAGATCGCACCTTCACACAAGCTAAGACCATCTAGGCAAAATTGGCTAATCATATCCGGAAGTCTCAAGAGCAATTGGGTTAGGCGACAACGACAGAGTGGGCTCGGGTCACAGCCCTGGAGTAGATGGTAATGGAGAGAGATAGATAATGGGATGAGAGAGATGCTACCCTAGTTGAGAGGGATGAAGAGTTACCAGTGAAGGTACAGGAGGCAGAAGACGATGACTAAGCTACAGGAGAGAGAACAGGAGTTGGAGAAGACAAAGAGACAACTGACAGAGGCTGTTCACATGGTCAAAACCGCTTGAGAGTGGGAATTGGTGGCTAACCAGACACTTCAACATCTTTTCCAGTAGCACTCAGCAACATCCACACCCACTGAGAAGAGGGAGGATGAGAATATCACACAATTTTGTGAATTAATTTTACTCTCAGAAAACAACTGAAATCACAGTCATTATTACAGATAATGGTGGCTCAAAACCATTCACAATATCCTTCAAAGTGAGTTTCCCACTTCGCAGAGGTTACTATTGGCAAGCAAAAGCATCAACACTTCAACTTTAATATCGAACTGTGCACACACAGCTCCACCAAGTTGGTTTTATGACAAGCTTTTGTTTCTATTAAGAACCGTGTTCTAATTTTTAACGCCTTCTTTAATAGAGCATAGTAGCAAATAGCTCTCGACAATCATATGAAATATTCCGAGCCAAATTTTTTCGTTTTTTCAATTGCAAGATTACAAACAAATGCACTCGTTAAGGTTAGATCTAAACCAAAACGATGTTGAAGCAACTCTAACCAGAATGTACACCAGGATCCCGATGTGGGCAAGGTGTGAACATTGGTCAGAGGATCTGAATGCAGAAACAGAACTGGAAGGAACTCTAACCAAGAATGGTGCCGATGATGGCGAGCATATGGTCAGAGGATCTTCTACACTACGAGTACTAAAAGGAACTCAACACCAAGTATGTGCTACCCAATCCAGTATGGAATTGAGGCGACCATATGGCGGAGTGCTAAGAATTACAATGCTTTGAAGGGAAATAAACTAGAATGCTGAAAGTAACTCGACACCTAGAATGTGCTTTCTGACCCAGAGTGGGAAAGTAGCTACCATAGGGCGGAGATAAAGGAAATACAATTGCAATTACAGAATGTAAAGATTGAGCATTACAAATTGATAAAGCAAGATCATGATCTGCTGTCAGTACTACTGCCAGCTTACAATATGTTAGACAATGCCTTGCTATCAATGTGAATCAAGAGATATATAAAGCTGCAACAATATATATTGAGTTTCCTTCACTGAATAATAAAGCTTAGATCAAAAACTCAATTATTAGAGCCAACCTAACAATCTGATTTGTGACAGCCCTGATTTCCACGTGCACGAACAGCAGCCCTGTAACTCACAAAATCACTCACAACTTGCTTCAAACTTAATCAAAATTCACGAGATGTAATGCAAAATGATCCCAAGGAGATGGCGCCCAAGATTGGCACAACAAACTGACTCAAAACGCAGATATTAATTTTTGCACGATTCCCAAGACAATGCAAATGGTACGGCCCAGCAAAGGGGCGATTTTGCTTTTAAAAATTCAATGCTTTCTTAAAAAATCTGAAACTTAACACAAAGGGGCACCCTGCTTAGACAATATGGAATAAACATTACCCAGAATGATATTTTTGGTATTTTTGGATTTACGAATGAAAACTACAATCTGCTGTACTAAAATGCAATTTCCAGAATTCCTCTAACATGCATAAATCTGATCTAGAAAGCCACAAGCTGATTACAATGCACAAATCCCAATGTGAGACTCACAAACTACACTATCTCACCACTAGTCGCTATCTTTCAAGCGAGAAGCAATGCCAAGCTAGGAGGCGTACATTCCTCGAAGCAAATCCCAAAGCCAATCCGGCAGCATAACATTCCTGTAGACGAAAGATAATCCCAATGATAACCAATGGCCTCCTTTTATAATTTCCAGATGATCTTTCTCGAAACCCTAATCTTCCTTTTCGAACAAACCCTAATCATCCAATAGATGGCGTCCCACTTTTCCAAGCAAACTTTGACTTTTTAATAATACTTTATTTCCTCCTTGAAGATGGCGTCCAAATTTGAGCTTGGGTTAAACTTTTCTTTATAAGAAATATAATTAATTTCTTTCAATGAGGCGCCCACCCATAAAGACATCTTTTAAAACAAGTGAAGAAGCTAGGCCAAGGGGGTCAATGTTAAAATATAACATTAAAACATGACTTTAATTAAATAATTCGACTTATCTCTCCAATTGTGCCCTGAAGCCATAAATGAGCAAGCCAACTGATCAGTCTGAAGTAGAAGGTCAACCATGCCGAAACCAACAGGAACACTGCCAGAAATAGAATTTACTAAAAATAGTAAATTCCTGAAGATGCTCAGAATGCCAAGAAGAACATATCACTGCGAAGCTCTCTAAAAACCCAGAAAGAATCTGCCATTGAATCAACCAACCTCGAGCAAGAGCATCCTTCAAAACAAGAAACCCTAATTTTACCTTCCGAGTAGCCTACAGCTCTCCGAAATAGGCCAACGGTCATCTGAGAAGATCATGCTCGAGAAGGGGACATTACATCATACAATAATGTTTTTATACCCGAGCCTACCTTTTTATGACACCAGCTGCATTGTAGGAAGACAACCACGATTTCTTGGCACGTATGTTATCAAATTTCACTTGGCACTTACATCCTACGGCAAAATCAAGAGAAACGGCTCCTTTAAATAATAGGCAGTTCCAAACTGACGACTCAGAGAAAAATCGTGATATCTTTTTCCTCTTCCGGCGATATTTATTTTCCCTTCAGTAATATCGGTTCCTTTGAATTCTATGATCCTTGCACAATATATATTAATCAAACATTTGAATATGCGGCACTTTCAAAGCAACAATGAACATTTAAGGAGCTCCCCAGTAAGCACGCATCGATGATGATTCTCCAACAGCACTAATGAAACTCCAACCCATCACTCCAAACTTCACTCACAATTTGTGAATTCACTTATCGGTTCTCAGGAGATATCGAAGATTAGCAAGGAAGAAGCAACTTAATCTATTTAAACAGTGATGGAATTCTATTACTTCATACAATAGTTCATCTCCCGTTATCCTCCCGCAAACTTCACAAAGAGTCCTTCCAAGTCGATTTATCTTCCGAATTCTGGTGAATGTGATGACCTCTTCAAACTTCTAACTCTGACAACTTCTCAATGGTTTAGCATCTAAAGCTTGGTCGTTGGCATATCTGATTTACACAGCTAGCATAACATTTTCAAACATGTCATAACTCCATATTAACTGGCGACTCTTGCATACTCTGGCCCGTATCACTCAAAACTCCCTTTTCCTTGCAATCACCTAAGACATCAAATCTGACCACGTATCTTAATTGAAAATTCAAAGATATGGTTTTGCAGCCTTAAAACATATACACAGATTTTAACACAACTGTATATCATAAGACCTCCACATTTCTTCTGCAAAACCTTACACTTGTCTAAGAATAACAAACAATTTTATTCAATACTGCAACTCCGGCAATACTCCAAACTCAGAAATAATCATGCAATTCTTAAATTTGTTACCAAACTGGAATATTGAAATTTTCCTTTCATAGATGTCACAAACACTTTCAAAATACAACCATTTAGAACCAAGTGAGAAAACTGAATGTCTTCTCCAGCTATCAGCCAAGGTTGATCTTTCAATGCCAAAGCCAATCTTCTTTCAAAGGTCTCCCCACCTCAGAAAGGCTGTGAACTACGTTCACCAACAAGAACTTGTTCCAAAATCCAAAAATTCAGCCTTCTTGCACAAATCTCCAAAAATCTTTTATTCAATCTCCTCATGACTCCTCGTCTTCTTGACTTCATTTCTTGATCTTTTAATTTTAATCATTTTGAATTCTCATAAAAGTAACTCAATTTATTTCACTTAATTCTTTTATAACTCAAGTTACTTTCCAACATTAATTTAAGTTGTCCTTTATTAACTTACCCTTTTCGACAACTTAAATTAATTATCTTATTTTATGCTGACACATAAAAAATTGACATTACATAGTACATTCAGAGACCTAGTCTCATCCTCCTTCTCAATGATTAATTTTTTGTTGTATGTATAGTCCCCAATTTTGTTGTTGTGTCGTTTGGAAGACAACTTTCTTTTTGGGGGGGCTGATGTAGTCAGTCGAAAGTCAAGTGAATATGTGTTAGTTGGCTAGGTAATAAATAAATAAATAATTGTGGTTTGTAAGTACATGTTAGTCCCCAACGGTTGTTATAGTTGGTTAGTAGTTACCAAGAGTTGTAGTATTAACCAACATCGATTTACTATTTATATGTACTTGTTGTTCATAGTCAGGGACCAATGTTATGATTTTCCTGTATACCTTGCATATTGAATGAACGAGAATAAAGCTATATCTTCCAGAACATGGTTATTAATAATTTATATTACATTCTATAATTATATTACTTTCATTTACTTTGCAAATTTGTCAAAATAGAATAAGTGAGTAAACAATAATCGCTTTCCTTCACGAGTCTTCTTGATGATGATGCAACAACTTTCCTTCACAAAGTTTTTCTCAAATAAAGCAATACTTTTCATTATAATTTTGCCTTAAGGTGTGCTCTAATTTCACTTACAAATCTGATCACAACTTCTTCACATGTATTTCTTCCTTAATGTCTATTGTAGAAAACTCGGATCTGCTCATAAAAACCATAGTTACAAGACTCAGACTTGCCTTGGCCTCAGCAAGCTGATTTTGGACTTGGACTCGGAATCGGTGCAAAAACTTGGCAGACTCGGCAAATTGAAAAACCCAAGAAATTAAGATATTTTTAAGGATTTAAAACTTGTTTCATGCACCCTTTATTAAATAAACCTTAAAGACACAATAACATCATCAAATAGAAGCTAATTTGATCACATACACAAGTATCCATCGATCACATAAGTATAAATGCAAATTGTAGCTGAAGGAAATATTAATAACACACTTAGATATATAAAATTATTAATATTGTCAACTATACAAAATTCATGGAATATGAATCCATGGCATCAAAAGTTCTAAACAAATATCAAAAGTAAAACTAGAAGTCTATGGCTCAGAGGATCCTGCATCCATCCTACGAAGGCGTCTAAGGTAGGTCTTGGATGATGTTGCAGACATAATCTCTACCTTTGTCTCCATGTCACCCACACCAACATCAGTTGTGTCTACTCGTGCTCTATCCTCCTCCTCTACCATGGCTACAACCTTAGCCTCTCTATCCGCTTGGTCAACCCAATCGAGGTCCTCATCACTAAAAATAGGATCCTCAACCTCAGTGATCCACTTAGATTGTGGATCAACCTCCTCTAGCATCTTGGATCAATCACTTGAAAACTTGGCAGCCAAATGGGCGACTTGCCAAGACTTCTCCAAGTGTCTTCCGAAAGTACATTCACACCAAACCCGCCATCAACAATTGTATTGGTGAGATTCCTTGCAAGGATCTCCATATTCACCATTGTTGGTTTCTTTGTCATGTTAACTGTCAGTAACATTGGATCAATCATTTGGTTGCCCGATAGCGGAGGTTCAATTATTGGATCTTTGTAATGTCCCCATTTTGGCGAGCATCAGAGTTCGTAAGAATTAGCCTATTATGCGACCCTCGTAGGCTGATGGGATGGATAGAGGGTCTTGACGGAGCTTGGCTCAGCTTCAGTTGTCAGTACTTGATCAGTTGGCTTTCGTTCGGGCTCGTTCGGACACTTCTAGCCTGAGTTGCTATTTTTAGCAGTATTCAGCACTCAGCGTGGGACCCCTGCTATTTTTAGCAGTATGGATTGATAGCATTCAGAATCACTTCCTCAGTCGACAGCTTCAGACGGCTCGTGCATCGGATGAATAATGAGAGAGATATTAATATTTAATTGAATTAATTAAATATTAATTAATTGGAGTTTATAATATAAAGTTATAATATTTTATTATAACTTAAGTGATTTCAGTGAAGGGGGTCGCCCATCATCAGAAAGGGGCCATTTTGTTGATTATATTTTATTATAAAAATTTGGCTGAAGACTATTGAAGAATTAAATGTAAAAGTTCGAATTATTTTAATATTCCCTATTTTTAAGGAAATCACACTTTTCAAGAGATATATGGTTTTGCATTGGAATTCGAGCCTATTATGTCATTTATGGATTGAAAATTGATCAAGTCTTGAGCAAAGCACAGAAGCCTAGGGTTTCAGTCTCGAAACATTGGGGAACGAGCCATCTCTAGTGAGAGCGATTCAGAGGGTGTGAGATATCCCCTGATTTATTTCCAGGCAGAGGAATTTCTTCATCCAGAAGAAGTTACAGAGCTTCACAGAGTTTAATATATTCAGGGGTTTCAGAGTTGAATTTAGTAGAGTGAGTTTCTTCAGTAGTTGCGGCCATTTCTATTAGATCTGGAGACTCCAGTCAAAGGCCGTACTTTTATCATTGATTGCTGTTGTGACAGGCCGTACATTTCTGTACCTGGCCGTACCTTGCAAAGGAGAGCCGTACCTTTGGTTTCAGAGCAAACGCCTTCATTATTTGCATACAGACTTCATCATCAGAGGTGTATATTCCATTAGCAGTGGATCTTTCCTTCTGGCGCCAGATAAAAAGCTCTTTCAACTCAGCCGTACCATCAGAAAAAGATCATTTATTGCAGCAAAGAAAATCAGGTTCTTTCATAAAAATTCATTGCTTTTTGATTGCATGTAACTGGATCATTATTGTAATCGTTCCAAAAGGTTAAATAATAGACTGGCATTAGTGTTTGCATTAAATACTACTGTTATCGGAGTTGATTTATTTTTTATAGAATTTATTCTTTATCTCTTGCAAAATCGCGATATTGCATTTTATGCTCAAAAACATCAAAAAACCAAGAAAATCAGAAAAAACAAACAAACAATCAGATTTGAGAAACAGGGGAAACTTAGGGTTTCTACAGTGGTATCAGAGCTAAATCCTGCAACCCTGAAGGTTTAGCAGACTTATGCAGCCGGAACAGATTGGGTCTCACAGGTATTACACACGCAGACGTGCTCTGATTGACAGGCAACAGAGTGTGAGCAGGCAGCCAGGAAACATGGCTGACAGGAACGACAGGACTGACAGAACAGATAATCTTAGAACAGAGATACCTCATAACAACAGAGATCAGGACGATGCTGAGGTTTTGCATGCACTCAGAGATTTACGTGCAGGTCAACGACAGTCTAATGACGTATTACAGCAGTTGACAGTAGCACTACAAAGATTGGGCACATCGAGGAGACCGTCACCACATCGTGATGATGACAGGAGTGATGCAAGATCACGGAGAGCTCCTAGGACAGCCTCACGGACAGCAGATAGGCCCACTAGGCCTACATTTGTGAGATAGGAGGCCGATGAGGGCATGGCAGATGAGGAGCATGAGTATTTGTTCGCTGATACACTTACGGCAGCGAACGATGGGTGGGAGTTAGTACCACCTGAGGTCAGAAAAAGGATTACCTTTAACAGAACACCACAAAACAAAAAAGAAGTGATTAGCATGTTTAAGGAGTATAGCACTCTTCCTCAAAAACTTAAGAAGGAACTTCCTTTCATGAGTTACATGGATTTGCACCCGAGTCTTTGCCATAAGACAGAGTTTGCAAGGAAGAAATATCACACTATAGCTCTTGAATTGTGTACACATGAAATGGATAGAGAATCTACATATAAAAACGATACAACTCTTCATCAGAACAATTTGGTATCTTCAAATTCTTATGAAGTATGCAGAAATTTATATGATGAATTTGATAGGCATGCTGATGTGATCCAAGAAAGCACTAGCACAGTTTTGGGTAATGATTTACCTACATCGTCCTTGCAAGAGGTGACTCAAGAAGTTTCTACTATGGAGGCTACTTCTGATTTTCATGACAGCGATAATGAAACTTTGCATAAGCATGAGACAGCAGTGTTTCCTCGTGTGCAAAATGATCTTATTGAATTGTCACATGAAGGTACTCAGAAATTGGGTACTAATGATGCATGGTATGTGGAGGATTCATGTCGTGGTGAGTCTGATTTTCCAGATCAGACCTTTGAAAACAAGCTAGAAGATTCATATGTTGTTATGGAATCCCAGGATCATGCTTTGGATGGGCATGCAGTTACTTTGAGAGTGGAGGTGTGTGAAGATACTGTCATACCAGCAACTTCTACCTTATCAGTTGAGCCATCTTTTGAGGTACAAAGCAGCAGTACTTTACATGTTGAGGTGTGCATGGATGAAAGCACACATGATGCTGCTTATCATGTAGTGAGTGATGACGAGTCAGTCTCATATCATAGTGCATATTGTGAACCGGAAAACTTGTATGGGGGTCATAAGCTACAAAATCCTCATCATTTGGTTGGGCAACTAAAAGTGAATGACAATATGATTGCCACAACCCTTGAGCATTTTGATGTTGCTCGTCAGATGTTGGCTACCTATGGTTGGAGTACTCCTTTGACAGATGAGCACGGTGATAGTGGTTTTTCCCTTGCAGAGTTACATGCACTTCGAGAAGCAATTGGAATGATGAAACAAAACTACCTAAAATTACTTGCGGATAGGGATTTTCTTCTCGAGTGGGATTGCATTTGCCATGATGCATTGAAGGGGAAGGAGGAGCAGATCGATGAGCTCACTCATGAGCTTGAGGTGACTATGGACTCGTTGCAGAGCACCCAGTTGGGCCTTCAGGAGTTTCAGTCACGGTTGGACAAGCTTACTTTGGAGTTAAGTTTGGCACAGTCTCGACTGGCTACAGATATAGTACAGTTACATACAGTGGCAGTCAGTGAGGATCATATATCCACAGGTTGTAGTGAGGATGTGGTTACATCCATCCCGGTTACAGGGGTAGTTGATACAGATGGGACGAGTGTATTGGTAAAAAGTTGCAGGGAACCACATGTTACAGCTGGTTTTCCTGAGGTTAGTCCCATGACAGGTGTTGCAGGGGCGATTATTGTTAGCTCTTGCGACATAATAGTTGATTCATCGAAGAGTTGTGTGACAACTCTCGACACTACTCCCTCTTCTTCACAGGATGTAGGCAGAATACCATTCAAGTGGGAGATTGGTTCTCATGATGATTTGTTTCCCTTTTTTGGAAGCAAATCAGTTATTTTATCCCATGCAGTTGATCATGATTGGTCGCTTGATGAACCAATTCAGGAGTATGATTTAATCTACTGTTCCAGGGGCTCAGCGGTGGATGAATCAAATCATAATAGAATGATTGTGCAATTTGTGAATAATCCGTTATTCGAGTTTGATGGTGGATTAGTCTATGAAAATCCACTCTTCAAGTTGGAAACTGATCACACTCCTGATACTAGTCCGGTTTTGGGCAATGATCATAGTGTTTGGGATCTTTCCAATGCATTGGGGTTTCACACAAGGCTCACAGAGGAGTTTTACAGTGTGTACACGGTGAGGAGTGCTTACAGTTTTGTCTTTGATCCACCTGTACATGATTCTTATTCGATGCACAATTTTTGTGTGCATGATGATTCTCTTTGCGCAGTCAAGAGAAGCAAATCATTTTTGTGTTCAAAGTTACTATCTTCAGAAGGTGAGACTAGAGGCTGCAAGTTCCCGACTGAGTTGTTTGTAGGGAATTACTTGCAAGATCAAAGGTTGGATTTCCATCATGCTGGTGTGTACCTGACAGAGTTTGCTACTTCTAGGTTTCATGGCGGTGGTAGTGGCAGTTTACATGATGGTTTGGTTAGTTATCACATCCATGGGAGTTTACCGAGAGCTGTAGAGAGATATTGTGTTATAGACGCTTCCAAATATTTTTATCTCTATATGGCGAATGGATGTGGGGTTCAGTTGTTTTGGGATCCAGGTGGCGATAGGATTGGTACTATGTTTTGGATGGGTCCCATTGGTTTGTTTTACCACTCCTAGCATGGTGAAGTTGAGATCAAGGTAGCGCAGAGGGAGTCAGAGGGTATAAGGCATGGCAGACTTCCATTCCGGGTTTGGGATCCAGGGATATTTTGCGCAACTATGTTTATGTTGGTGCTACAGGAGTCGGTTAGGAATGTGTGGGACATTTCACAATTCTTCTTGTGGGCCTCCCGAGGATTGGAGTTTCTTTGCAGTGCAGATTGCTTGGGAACAAGCAATTTCAGGGAGGGCGAACTATAATGTCCCCATTTTGGCGAGCATCAGAGTTCGTAAGAATTAGCCTATTATGCGACCCTCGTAGGCTGATGGGATGGATAGAGGGTCTTGACGGAGCTTGGCTCAGCTTCAGTTGTCAGTACTTGATCAGTTGGCTTTCGTTTGGGCTCGTTCAGACACTTCTAGCCTGAGTTGCTATTTTTAGCAGTATTCAGCACTCAGCGTGGGACCCCTGCTATTTTTAGCAGTATGGATTGATAGCGTTCAAAATCACTTCCTCAGTCGACAGCTTCAGATGGCTCGTGCATCGGATGAATAATGAGAGAGATATTAATATTTAATTGAATTAATTAAATATTAATTAATTGGAGTTTATAATATAAAGTTATAATATTTTATTATAACTTAAGTGATTTCAGTGAAGGGGGTCGCCCATCATCAGAAAGGGGCCATTTTGTTGATTATATTTTATTATAAAAATTTGGCTAAAGACTATTGAAGATTTAAATGTAAAAGTTCGAATTATTTTAATATTCCCTATTTTTAAGGAAATCGCACTTTTCAAGAGATATATGGTTTTGCATTGGAATTCGAGCCTATTATGCCATTTATGGATTGAAAATTGATCAAGTCTTGAGCAGAGCACAGAAGCCTAGGGTTTCAGTCTCGAAACATTGGGGAACGAGCCATCTCCAGTGAGAGCGATTCAGAGGGTGTGAGATATCACCTGATTTATTGCCAAGCAGAGAAATTTCTTCATCCAGAAGAAGTTACAGAGCTTCACAGAGTTTAATATATTCAGGGGTTTCAGAGTTGAATTTAGTAGAGTGAGTTTCTTCAGTAGTTGCGGCCATTTCTATCAGATCTGGAGACTCCAGTCAAAGGCCGTACTTTTATCATTGATTGCTGTTGTGACAGGCCGTACATTTCTGTACCTGGCCGTACCTTGCAAAGGAGAGCCGTACCTTTGGTTTCAGAGCAAACGCCTTCATTATTTGCATACAGACTTCATCATCAGAGGCGTATATTCCATTAGCAGTGGATCTTTCCTTCTGGCGCCAGATAAAAAGCTCTTTCAACTCAGTCGTACCATCAGAAAAAGATCATTTATTGCAGCAAAGAAAATCAGGTTCTTTCATAAAAATTCATTGCTTTTTGATTGCATGTAACTGGATCATTATTGTAATCGTTCCAGAAGGTTAAATAATAGACTGGCATCAGTGTTTGCATTAAATACTACTGTTATCGGAGTTGATTTATTTTTTATAGAATTTATTCTTTATCTCTTGCAAAATCGCAATATTGCATTTTATGCTCAAAAACATCAAAAAACCAAGAAAATCAGAAAAAACAAACAAACAGTCAGATTTGAGAAACAGGGGAAACTTAGGGTTTCTACAATCTTCATTCTCACTAGATTCTAATTGGGTCATAGCATGCACCATCTCATTCTCCCCCGATACAATAGCATTTCAAAGTTCAAAAATACTTTATAATAAATCCACTACTTTAATTGGTACAATAGCTTGAAGTACTTGTGCAATATTTTTCTCGGATTGTAATTGATTTGTTATCGTACTTACATTTGCATTTGAGTGGCATCGTTTGTTATCCACAACATTCTCCACTTCGGCCCTTGCTTCACGAAGCCTTCCTTTTTATGTACATGGGTCCGAGTACACAGCCTTGTTTGCTTGGTCACAAGTAATGGCCAATACTTCATTATGCCTTGCATTAATCATGTTGACACTAACCTTTTGCTTTGAACATTTGATGTCTTATGATTTCCAAGTCCACACCATTTACACAATAATTGCACTTTGTCTTACTTGTTTTGGCAGTCTCTTGCAATGTGTCCCAATTTGCTACATTATCGGCATTGTATGATAGGGCATCCTTTGGGTTCATATTGTATTTGGCTTTGTCCTCTTTGATTTCGATAACCACCTAGAGATGCGTTTTGTGGCTTCGATTGAGTGGACTTCTCTCCCTATGTAAAAAGAACTTGTGTACTCTTGGTCTTCAAATTGTATGGGCACTCCTTTATTGAATGACCCATAACTTGGAAAATCTCACAAAACATCTTTTTAGGACAATTACCTCTTGTGTGCCCCTCATTTTTACACTTAGTACACCATAGTTCGTTAATTTCTTTGTTGGTTTCTTTCTCCGCCTTCAATTCTTTCATCATTCAAAGCATGTCCCTCTGGAGTGCCTGTACTGTTCCTGAGTCATCATCACTATTGTCATGCAAACTTCCATCTTCCTCTGTTATTTTTTACTGTGTGAGGATATTTTATCTTCACTTTCTATGTCCATTTCCCAATTATAGGCTTCTGAATAGGAAGAGAGTGGTACTACCTTCATTTTTTTTCTTAATGACAGGAGTAGACCTTCGATGAACCATCTTTTCTTGAGACCGTCAATTGGTTTTGTTTCTAATTTTACAAGCAATTCTTTAAGTCTACAATTATAATCTTGTGTGTTTTCGTGCTTACCTTGTTTTGTATTGTAAATTTCTACTATTTCATTATCATCATGAAGCAATATAAATTTTAAACTCTTCTTCGAAGGCCTTCTTTAATCTCTCCCATGCGCTTCGAGAGGCTTGGTCAATTTTTGTATAGCAGTCAATTGCTACACCTTGCAAAGTGGCTAGAAAAGATCGTAGCCAAATTGTTTTATCATCTTGCCCATTTGTCATCCAGATTGTTTCACAATTCTTGCAATGCCTCATAGGGTCCTTTGATCCATTCTCAATGAACTTTGGAAGTTTTTGAAGCTCTACATTCAGACTTGCTGGGGAAGTCATCATCTTTCCTCCTTGTTGCGCCCTCTATGATGATAACCTGATTTTTAGAGTTTTGGTTATTACATTTTGGTGCCTTCCCTACACTCACAAACACGATACCCTCGAGTTGCTTTCAGGGTCCTTTTGATGCTCCCTTCGTCCTGGCATTATCGGCTCCAATCTTCCAATGTTTGGCTCTCTTGTCAGTATCAAGTCTTCAATCTAGTGTATGGTCTCTATCGGACCGTCAGTAGTTCTCCCTTGCCTTTCCCTTTGGCTGATTTTAATGGTATGCACGGCTCTCAAACAAAAAGGTTGGCAGATTATTCCTTGCCTTCCCTTTCACCTGACAATGAACCTTCTTCGTCTAACAATGATGGTCCAAACGGCTCTCCAACTTGGTTGACGAGGTCAATGTATGCCTTATCGAGAAGCGATAGGTGTTGAGCTATTTCTACCCTCTCTCCCTTCATGCATTCTTTTGTGAAAAATTCCGTTCTCTCCTGACTACGACTTCTGCTTATGCTTCGACTTTTACTCTTGGGTGGACTCAGGCTTTCACTTAAAAACCCTTCACCTTTTTCAACTTCACCCCTCAATCGTCTCCTTAGTTCTCTTTGTTTGGTGATCCTTAAAGATCATCTAATCTTTTGATCTTGACCACGTTTGTAAGCAGAATAATTAGTAATTAGCGAATAAAATAAATGAAATAAAAGAATTTTTTTTGTTGGGAATTAGTCCTCGTTATTAGTTAGTACTCGGGTAGTTGTCGACGGTTGGCATCCTCAACTAACGTTGGCTAACTATTTATAGTGCCATATGTTTTGTAATCGGGGAGGAGCACAGATGTAATGCATTGTAATACTACAACCATATGAATAATAATCTGGAACCTATTTTTGTGCAATTGTTCTGTGAATGATTTATATGCTTTCAATGTTATTTTGCAACTTAGTTTACTCTATAATACAAGTACCACTCGGTGAGTAAACATTTGGCGCCATTGCCGAGGATCGAACCCAAGTCACCCGCATGACAGGTGGGAATACTCACCACTATACTACAATCTTCCACGGGAAGGATGATAAGTTGGTAGCACAACTCTTCGAGATGGAGAAGGCCTACAGAGGACTGCTCCTGGCATGCAAGAGGTACGAGGTGAACTATGACAACATGACCAACAAAGCAGAATGGGCCATTGCCCTCTCCCACAAGATCTAGGCCAAGGCAGAGTCCTTAGAGAGGGAACTTCACGAGCAGACGCGCCTTTTGGAAGAGGAGAAAATGAAGGTGATCACTCAAGAAGCAGCCATACTAGATAAAGACAGGACAATAAAAGCACTTGAGGAAGAGATGGCTAGGCAATTGGAAGCGAAGGATAAGGAATTAGAAACGGCCAACAAGCACCTGAAAGAGGTGGTGCACCTAGTGAAGACTACATGAGAGGAGCTGAAGGCCACTCGTCACCTGCAGCAGCGTATCGAGGTGTACCGACTGCAGCAACTGACCACTCAAGCAACCACTTCATCGGTCCCCCAACTGCCAAGGACGTCCTCTCAACCCTCCTCCCACTAAATTTCTTTGTAGTGTCTCCCAATTTTGTATCTTATATGGGAAGACGACTTTTTTCTAAGGGGGGGATGATGTAAGCAGAATAATTAGTAATTAGTGAATAGAATAAATAAAATAAAAGAATAATGTTTTGTCGGGAATTAGTCCTTGTTATTAGTTAGTACTCTAGTAGTTGCCGACAGTTGGTATCCTCAACCGACGTCAGCTAACTATTTATAGTGCCACATGTTTTGTAATTGAGGAGCACAGATGTAATGCATTGTAATACTGCAGCCATATGAATAATAATCTGGAACCTATTTCTGTGCAATTGTTCTGTAAATGATTTATATGCTTTCAATGTTATTTTGCAACTTGGTTTACTCTATAATACAAGTACCACTTGGCGAGTAAACAACATTGTGGACTCTTTCCGTCTATATTGGGGTCTAAGGGCATGAATCATTCAAATCTGACCCGATTTCTTTAAGGCAACGATGCCAAATGTTTGCTGCTCTATCTGATAAATTAAATACATGAATTAATAATAGAGATGACAATGCATACCAGATACATTTGTAAAACATATCTTTATCCACACATGAAATTATTACAAAAGAAGACTAGAGATGGTCAGCCAAGGATCAAAGTCGATCTAACTAGATCATACTACTCTCCTTGATGATACACAATGTATTTAAAGGACCCAACAGTTGCCAAGAAGAACACAACCGTCAACCAACCATCGCTTATAACTACCGGACGCTGACAACCAACTAATACATAGTCGGATAACCAATTTTATCGAAACATAATAATAGACATTGTACACTAACTACAGACCAATCAGCATATCCTTCCTCTAAGGAAAATTGTTTCTTTGAAAATTAATTTCCAAACCTAGGCATCCCATGCACATTGTCATAGTGTTACTTCATGTTTTATTTTTTAATCAAGGAGAAAATAAGAGAAGTATTCAAAAGTAATGCACTAGCAAAGTTGCAGATTCAGAGTAGCGTCATGGTAAGTTTCTCAATATCTAGCTTTTCCGATTGTAGACTTATTTAATGAGTTTGTTTGCTTGAGTTTTCCCTTATCTTGGTTGCACCACATTATTTATCCCATTCACTAACTGAAAGTCTAAACACAAATAACTACAAAACTAAGAGATTAAGCACATCTATCTCCTTGGAAATTGATTTCAAAACCTAGGCCTCTCATGCACATTCTCTTTATAACACTCTTGATCAGACCATTGTCCTTAGTCTTACTTTGTTACTTCATATTTTATTTTATAACCAAAGGGACAAATAAGACAACTATTCAAAAGTAATGCTCTAGAAAAGTTACAGATTCAGAGTAGCATCAGGCTAAGTTTCTCAATTGCTAGCTTTTCCAATTGTAGATTTATTTAATGAGTTTGTTTGCTTGATCTTTCCCCTATCTTGGTTGCACCACATTATTTATCTCATTCACTAACTTAAAGACTAAACCTAAGAAACTAAAAAACTAAATGATTGAGCAGATTTTTCAAACTTCACACCATGGTGTTGGACATGTAATTTTTGAGGAATTTGAGCATGCTACATTCAAGGCAAAGGGATAGACAAGCCTTGAGAGGTTTCAAGATTATTGACCACATTACTCTTTGAGCTATCATTGAGGAAGCTTGTCAACACTCTTTCAAAGCCTTTCTGATTTAAAGATTTTGCAAAGGTCTTTGACTTGTAACTAGGCATTTATGATTGTAGATTGCAATCTATTGGCATCTCAAAGCTCTTTGTTTACTGCCATCACAAGGCCCACATATTCTCTGACCTTGACAAGAGTTCTATTTAAGTCAAACAGGGCTGCCCTCTCTGTACTGGCTTCCATTGGAATCTGCATAGATGGAGCTTGGGTACATTCTTATACAGAGCACTTTTGCTGATGATATTTGCACTTTACTGAATGTATTTACAGTTGTATTGCCTTTTATTGACTGCTCATTTTCCAAAGCATTTGTATAGATATTTAGATGCTCTTGATCACTATTGCAGCCTTCTTGGATAGTGGCTACCCTTAGTAAAACTAATGTCATGATCTCCAATGCCATTAGAGGCACTCTTTCTAAGTTCTGGTTTTCCTCCAAAGGCAAGCTTGTGGAGACTATAATGACCTACATCTACTTGGGAGCTCAGTTGCCCCTACTATATATAGGCAGAGGCATGCCCTACCTCCAGCCCCTACCACTACATCTATAGTGGCCATAGAGGTAGCAGGTGGAGCTAAAGGGTGGGGATGAGTTACCTGAAAAACTATAGCCCTACCTCTGTCTTGGCAGGAGGGTGAGGGAGGGGGCAAATCACTCTTCCCACAGAGCTATCTATGGCCCCTACCACTACCTATAGTAGCCATCGGTTGGGCACCTAGCCTACCTATTGGACCCATCACCTATTGAACCCATCTCTCTATTTGAAGCATGATTCTTAGTAACAGCTGTGTAAGGAACTGTTACAATAATTATATATTAAAAATATAGATTCTTCAAAAAGCAGCAATAATCCTAAGTAGCACACAAAGATTAGAACAACAGTAGTACTACCATCCAATAGCATAAATTCATCCACAGTAACATCAATAACCCAATCCAAGATGCAAACAAGATTGTAAAGAAGAGCATATCTGAATTATGGTGTTGGCACTGGACTAAAAATACTTGAATATGAAAGAAAGTCATTTCAAGGGAGCACCCTCCAGAAATTTGTAGAACCATATTTAAAGAAACAATAATTCCATGCCTGATGCCCATACAATGATCTATCTAGCCCTTATTTGAAACTATTAATAGGTAGGGTCATCCCAGAGTCACAATGAAGCCTACTACATAGAAAGTAGAAATTCTAAAAACTACCAATGACAAGTGAAAGGATATGCATGTGACATGTCAGCTACTCCATAACCATACATGACAGATGATAAGATAATATTATAATAACTAGAGCATATGCTTTGATCATTTGTGTACGTTTCCATTATATTCCTTCAAAGATGTGTTTCTTCAACATGATTATTAAATACGTTATTCTTTAAGTGTCTCAGGTTTTGTGACCCAATTTAGGGTTTTTAACTTTGTCGACTGGGAAGACATTGGAACAGTATCGACCATCATGCTTCTGTGTATAATAATTGTAATGGGCAGATTTCTCAGTCCAATGTCCAATCCAAGTTTGCTGTCCATCCTCTTTGTCTTAAGACAGCTTCTATCTTCACAGACAGAAGTCCCTGACTAATTTAGCCTAAGGTTGGGAGAGGTATCCATGTACTCTGAGCAAAGACTTTTTACTTGTGTATTTACTATTTCTCACCAAGATGTTGAAACAAGTAGGAAAAACTGTCTATAAAGCTAAAGAGCGTATCCACTGAAAACTAAAACACTTTTTACAATCTTATAAACGGAATGGTGATGGCTAACAAAAAACTACAAAAGAAGACTCTTCAAAACAGAGTTTAGAAAGCAAAAGAGAATATTTAAAGCAAAAATACCATTTCTCAAATGAATTATTTAATTCCAACCTGTTGTAAGGTCTCGAGGAGAAATCTTTCCATGTGCACAAGCAGTCAGTACAGCATCTACCACAAAAGGCACGGCCACAAGAATATCCCATGCCGATAATAGAGGATTCCGAGATGTGTCCCCTCCTGCAGTTCCTGAAGAGCTGCTCAGACTGCTACTTCCAGATGTCACAGAAATGGTAGGTGGAGGTACTCCTTTACCCAGTTTCCAATACATCATATTCAGAAGTCTATCAGCAATTTGATGCACAGGATTCCCAGGAACAAGTCCTGATAGTGTTGATGCAATACAAGCTTGATGCTGACAGTACCAGACTTTCAATTTTGGAAATGAATCAATAAACAATGGCTTGGAAAACGATGAAGTTGCTCCAAGGGATTGATCCTCTGTGGGAATTAATACTTGTGGCAAAGTAGAGCTCGAGTACAATGACTTTTTAACTTGATAATGTTCATTATCTTTAGTCAGTCTACTATTGTGCAAGAGTAAAAGGTATTCAAGTGCAAGTTCTGTTCCAACTGGAGTTCCCATTCCAGATAAACTATGTGCATGAGGACATCCATAGAACTTCCACAACCTAAGAAGCAGAAGAAAAGCATTTGAGAAGATTGTGTAAACTGAAACCTCTTCCCCTGTGCTTGACATCTGTGGCACAGTAGGCAAAATGGATCCAAATGTCTCACAAATTGGCATCAGTGCAGCTGCAACCTGTGGAACCTGCCAAGAAAGAATTTAAATACAAGATGATAATCATGTCAGAGAGAGTCATGAACAGAACAATCAATGAAAATGCTACTTTCAAACAACAGCTAGGCAATCTGGAATTACAAAAATCATAATACAGTAGCAAGTGTTTCTCAGGTTAATTGAACTCACAACTCCATACAACGAGAGAACATGAACATTATCATGAGTACCTACTGCTCTAAGAACAACATTAAGCAATGGCCCATATGCCAGTAAGTGACTTCCAGATCCTTGATAATCTACAGGTATAGGAGGTGAAAGAAGATTTACTACCAAGCGAACTGCATGTTCCTGTAGAAAATAGGCAATTATGTGAAACCAAAGGAGAAAAATATCAAAAGAACTCATGCCTCTTTCATCATCTATATTTGTACCCTCTTTAGAAAATATTCCCTAGCAGGAAAGCTACGAAAACAAGTGACAAGGTTATAATTGGAAATGTGCATTCATGTAGATTCCACACGTTTGTATGAGCTATTGGAAGATCAAAATTATATCCATGTTTATCAACAATAAAGAAAATCTGGACCACAAGATAAGTGACAAGCATTATAACATTGACAGAATCATTCTATCCAATTCCCCAAAGATGTATACATCACCTGGACATTCCATCCACGGAGAAGAGATGCACCACATAAAATGCTAGCCATAGCAGACCTTTCCTCCTCTGATCCATTGATTGCAATGTGATACGCCTTCTCCAGCTCTTCTAAGCTTCCATTGGATCCACATAAAGTTCAATGTCATTATCCTAACAATTAACTGTTTAACAAAAACATAAGGCAATTGCAAAAAAGTCATGCAGATAAAACTGGCAACACTCTAAGATAAGCTTCTCACAAAAAACAAAATTTACAGTTGCCAGGAAATATAAAAATACCTTGAAGCGGGAGTTTTAATAAGAGCATCTTTTAGTGAAACAGATAAGGGTGCTCCTTCCATAAAAGCAGACCATGGAAAATCTTGAACTGGTACTGAATGAGTTAATGGATTTGCTAATCTTTCAACATAGCCTGGCCATAAATATGCCGAGGAATCTATCAATTTCCTGGCAATGCAAGCTTCAACAATTAGGTGCCACATGTTTCCCACTGCAACAAAAACAATGCTATCTTGAGCTTATATTTGAAGATTTCATTGGTGACATGTTTTTCATCAAATCATCTATTAATTTAATACCGTTAGAATAAAAATCACTATACATAAATACAGTAAGAATATGTGACCCAACTAAAATGTTTGAATGGAACAAATATAAGGAATATTCAAAGATATCTAGCTAGTAATTGAGTATATCACCTACTGCACATGAAACACCATTGCTGCTAAGACCACTGAAGCTCCCAGATCCACAGTTAAGGCTAGAAACCAAGCTTTTGGCTTTAAGAGCAGCCTGATTGGCAACCAAGACTACAGATTCAGGGGGATTTAACAGTTCATCAAACTGTCCCAGAATTTGAAGACTTGATACTAAGGCTGCATGCCTTGTACCTAACCCCATGACTTTCCTCTCTTTGTCATGTTCATGTGTGTTTGCAATATTTCCTAATACATTATTCTTGGCAGCTTGAAGAATCTTATCTTCTTCCTCAATAATAGAAACAATAACCAATGGTGTAATACCTAGTAGAATGCATAACCGTGAATCCAGGTGGGGTAAAGGACCCTCGAAGGGATCTCGCTCCTGCACATGGAATCAAAACTACAATTATTCTCCAATTTATATTTCAAGTCATATGTACTTACTTGGGCTTATTTGAAATTTCTAAACTGTTTTTTCTTGAAAAATATAGACTTTAGAAGCAAAGCATATTTTTGTACCCTTTGGACAAGCCGAAGGGATGCAGTCCAGAGACCTAAAAAAGTCTCTTGCCAACTTGCACCATTTACTGCTTGGAGAGATTTTGTCAGTTCTGAACATCATATCATCCAATTCAATGCCGATCAGTAAAGAGAGCAATCTTGAAAAAGGAATGATTAAAGAAAGGTAGAATAAATTTCTTAAGTCACTCTTCTTTTGGATTAACTTCCAATTAGATCATATTTGCAAGAGTCAAATAAAAAAACCACAAAGATAAACACTATTTAAATTGATTTGCATACCTTTTAGGATCTCAATAGTAGATTTAGCTGGAATTTGCCTTCCATCCATTGCATCTTCCATATACAAATCAAAAGGAAGCCATTTGGATGCCTGGCCTACTCCATAACTGTGCCCAAATGCTGATGTCCGAGAACCTGAATCAATAAATGCTCTAATTGCCTGGTGTTGGCTAGGTTGATATTCTAGGCTTAAAGACCTTTGAATAGAGCCAATCAACTGTGTAAATAATCCACCATCAATCTTTAAGCTCAGCGATGATGATTGAGCTTCTAATACTTGCAGGCGTTGACATAAACCACTCCACTGTTCAGTCCTACAATGTTCAAAAGCGAACTACCATTTTATGGTCTTTAATATCTACTAAGAGTTTCTTGCTTATAATTCTGATAAAGATTACACATAAATAAAGTTGAGCGCATTGACTTTGGTAACAAACCAAATCAAATGAATTAGTTTAATTGTAGCAAGCTAATTAATCAATATTTTGCAATCACTGCTGTTATGTTCTGCAATGAGAACTGACCATCGTTTTTTCCTAATCCATGGTTTGATTGGGTATGCTTATTTATGTATTGGTTAGCATTCATCAGTACCAAGACAGTCATGGTCCAACTCACATACCTCCTCGTTGACCCAACTATATGTACAACAATCATAGTCAGGGTAAGAAAGCCCTCGCAGATTGTTATATCTCCCTGAACCATAGATGATTGTACACTACTTGATACAAATAAAGTATCAGTTTCTATACTATACTTACTACATGAGATTAACAGTATCTTCCTATATCATCACATTCTTTTTTGTTAATTATTGACATAACATAAATGATACCCAAATCCTGAGGTCCAAGAACTTATATCAAAAAATGCTCTAGTTGTTGTCAATCTCGGCATCATTAAATATTGTTATCAACATATGAATGAAATAAATATTTTTGTCGCCAACTTAGTTGTATACTTCATTATTATTTCAGCTTCAGTAGTGTGTTAATCGCTTTCTGTTCTGTACAGTTGGGTATGATAGTTGTGTCTTCAACAGCAATCGTTGATCATAAATAGCAAGTTGAATGCTAGGGAAAGGCCACTAATGTGACAGGTTCTACTTGTACCAAGCAATGTATTGTACAACACCCTGTGAATAAAAATATTGTTATCTTACATTCTACTCTGTTACATTCATGGTATCTAACTCTATTTAAGCTTAGTAAATATTTCTGGCATTGCCGCTTTTGCGAAGTCAGATCAGATCGAAATCAAGTGGAAGTCGAAGTCGTCAACAATAATCATTGACAAAAGCCTATGAGGCACTACTTTATCTTATAAGATAAATGTGCCAAAGGAGATCTCAAAGCACCAGAACAAACAATCTGTTAGTGATGTGAGGAAACGATTCGTCAAGAAGGAGAATGATTCGAAGACCAATGTTGTACAAGAAGGAATCAATGTCATTGGGCCCAAATAAAGGCGGTAGGAAAAGATGACATATTGAAAAAGTGAACCAATAAATTAGACAATCTAATAGATTGGTGGAATAAAATGAAAGAAGACAAATTGTGATAGGCCAGCAACTCTAGAAATCCATCCAAATGGAAAAAGCAGAGTAGAAGGGAAATAAAAGCGAAGGCCAAAGAATCTATTGAATCCAAAGCCAAAAGAAAGGAAGGGTTTTGTGAAAACCAGAGAACCTTATGCCACCAAAAATAAAAGGAATGGTATAGATTGCAAGACAACTTACTGTTTTGCAAATGGGATGATACATGAACATTAGTTGTGTAAGTTCCCACACTCAAAGAGGTAACAAATGGCAAGACCTGTGGGGACAAAATGCATAAAGAACTTGAAAATTTGTTCAAGCTCTTCATACACAACAATTAAATTGTCATAAAGAATTTACAACATTTAGCAAGGGAAACACAAAAGAGGACAAGCCTATATAGAAGATTTATAGAATTTCTGAGCAAACTTGAGAAGGAACTAGGGGACATGTCCTTGGGGATTTTCCCTCATTTCTTGAGAGGTGAACATTTTGGGGGCAAAGGGACAAGGATTGAACATTCCCCCCACCCATCTTTTTTCTGAAGTTTTTTTAGACATCCAAGGGACGCCCCCTCTACACTAGGGACATCTCTTGGAAACATATCTTGGAGGGAAATCCGAAGAGGATGCTAGGGCATCCCCAATGTCTTGCAACCTTCCTTTCAATTGCTCTAAGGCTGACATGGTAAAAAATTTCATAGGCCTTAACATTGCAGACATTCTCCTCATTAAAAAACAATCCTAGTTTTCTAGTGAGGCCTTCATAGTAGTTGTCATATATATGAAAATAAAAATTGCCTTACAAAGAAATCACCAAAACATGGGCTGAAGATATGGAGAAGTTTTTTAATCTAAGTAGTGAGATAATTAAGCCGTTTTGGTTGAAGTCAACCATGAGACTAATGGTCATGACCATAGATGAAATAGTTCCAATGAGGAGAAAATCATTAAACATAGTAGCGTTTCAAAGCTTGGGGGCTCCTCTTCTGTATTAAAAAGAAGAATATTTCTAAATTTTGGGGGGATTATTTGCAATGTGAAGATAACGTGCATATAGTGAGGAACAATAAGGATATGTATAGATATAGCCAAACTCCCACTATCCTTGCATACCCTCATCCCAAAAACTCAAAGAAACACTAGAAGGGACTAGCAGATGGCCTATAAAAGTAGCATTTTGTTAAGGGATTTGTACCCATGTTGTGAAGGAAAATAAAAATGACTCCACCTTTGTCATATGAAGATGCATACAACAAAGTGACAAATATTGAAAGTGAAAAAAAGACATCCCCACTTGAGGAAGAGTAGCGAAGATGATGATTTCAACTCTACTAATAACTGTGAATCAAGATCAGTGCAAGATCTTATAAGAGATGCTTCAAATGACAAAAAGAGCTAAAGGAAGACATGCAGAAAAATCACATGAATCTTTGGTATACAAATTACAAGATATGTGGTCACACCAAGACTGATTTTCTAACGAATATATTGTGTGCAATTTGCCAAGTTATGAGACATTCCATCAAGGACTACTAATAAATCTTAAAGTACAAGAGTGAGCAACAGTTATTGCACAAGAGGAGCAATCAACACTACCTACTATGTTGACAACCAGAAAACAAAGAAATAATAACCTGCATCAAAAGTAAAATGATGGAGGTGGCAGTTAAATATAGTATGACTCTCCAATTCAATCAATTGTGCAATGTTGGAAAAGTAATAATTTATAAGTGGTGAGAATTGCAAGAAACTATACCACAAACCAAAGGTCCAAAACAATACCAAATGTCTTTGAAGATGATGTGAAATCAAGAATCATAATGATGCCAATATGCTGAAGCAAGCATCCAAAGTGAATGTCAACATGATTGACATAGTTGAGGACAAAGAAGTGTAATCACTAGAGCACAAGCTAGTAAAGCCCTATACCCTAACCAAAGATGACAAATGAAAGGCTAATTGCAGCAAGAGTAGAAATTGAGAAGGCCATGATTGAAGAATAAAGGTGATCCTATAGGCAACAAGTATACTAACTAGTCTACTTGAATTGTACAAGGAAATTGCAAGATAGTTCTTGTCAATTATGATGCGACATGGAGCATGCACAAATGGAACTACAGAGCGTGGAGAGAACAAGAACCAATATATTGAATTTATAGTTAAGCCCTTATTGTTAGGTGACCAAGTGATTGACCCTAGGCTCCTTACAATAAAATCTAGCACAAAGGTCAACAATGATGCAAATGGAGAAACTTGGCAGAAATCTAACAAGTACTATAGAGAATAGTGTATCCAAAGTGAATGTTCTTCTAGAGAATACATGGACAATTCTAGGGAAGCCAATTATTTGGCCTCCAACCTTCCAATTGGTTGAAGCCAACCAATATGGCATAACGCTGTTGGGCACACTAAAGCCCAACCCTTTTGTTGAACTTGTTGTAAGACTAGGAAAATCGGGCGAAAGCATGAATCATTGAGAGCAAGCACAAAGTTACCTAAATTCAAGCCATAGAGACCCTAATCTAACAATGAAGCACAAGATGACAAAGGAAATTAAAATAATAAAGCAATGAAACCTTAATTCCTATGCCAAAGTTGATTCTCCTCCATTGCTCTTCTCAATTTTGCTTGTTTGCTCTGAGATATGTAATGTGCAATATTTGCAATAAGCTCCATATAGATGATTGATAGCAAGATCTCAAGATGGATGATTGCAAAACTTCAAAGATTGTGGTTAACCTTGAAACAAAATTGATAGCTTGCCTTTATAGAAATCCAAACTCAAATGAATGGTAAGGATTGAATGATGAGATATGATGATCAATGGATGAGATTAAATGAGAAGAAGAGAGATAAGGATGGGAAGAATGGACCGCGATCCAAGAAATTACGTGAGAAATAGGGCTTGAATAAGAATAAATAAATTATAGAATTGCAATAATTATTTAATTTAGGAGAGGAAAATGAAATATTAAATAATTAAAAAATAATTGTTTAACTATAGAAGAAAAGAGGGAAATGAAATATTAAATAATTGGAGACAATTATTTAATAATATATGGAGGGAAATGATAAATAATTAAATAATTAGAAAAAATTATTTAATTATAGAGGAGAGGAAATAATAAATAATTAAATAAATAAGAATTTATTGAATCGTAGAAGAAAAGGTTAAATGAACAATTAAATAATTAAAAACAATTATTCAATGATAGAAGATGAAAATGAATAATTAAATAAATAACAATTTATTTAATTATAGGGGAAAGGAGGGAAATTAGTGATACAATTAAATAAGATTTATTTAATTAATCCAAAGAAGAATAAAGATAAAATGAATTAATGAAATAATTAAGAATTATTTAATTAATAGAAGAATAGTGGTATGACATTAGCAAATAATCAAATAATTAAAGTTATTTAATTATGTGGAAAAGAAGACAAATTAGTGAGAAAATGTTACTTACAAGCTTGAAACATTTTTCAGTGTCTACATTTGTTACTAATTACACAAGAAGCCTACAATATAGTCTTGGGTCAAGTTAGTTAAAGCAACCAAAGCTAATCATATCTAGAAGAAAAATCTACTATCCATTCAAAATAAAAGGAAAACATATTCAAGTCTCAAGATTCAAGCAATAAGCAAGGAACCAACATCATCTAACTCTTCAGACTAAGACACCAAAGAAGAGTGCTTAGAAGATAAAAACCGAGGTTCCATGGAACCTAACGACAAAATGATTCTACAGTCACCACAACACTAAAGATGAAACAAACTCCTTCAATGATCTATTCCACTAGTTGATGGATGACAATAACATGTTCCAACCATATTGCAATAGTATTGAAATTATTGAGATAGAAAGAGGCTTGCAAAGAGATGACAAAAGGAAATTAGTTAATGATACCTAGCCCTTGTGGATCACCTACACCACATTTGGCTTACCATCCTAGAATTATAATATATCGATTTGGGGATGCAAAACTCAATGATAAACCAACATACCATTTTGAAAATGTGGCCAACATGAAGTTCAAATAGCTGACAACAATAAGAGTGTATGGGGCATGTAGATACAATTAGTCCCAAAGGTTACGACCTATAGAAGAATAGATTGTTTCTTAAGTATGATTTCAATGCTTGCAATTCGGGGGCGTGACAACAAACTTGGATAAGGGAT